>JAHLSL010000102.1:2697440-2714503 GCA_025920805.1 Petroica traversi | reverse complement strand
CCCGCCCCGCCCCGCCTCCCTCAGGAATGGCCGCGCCTGGGACGGGCGGGGCCGCGGCTCCTCTGACAATCACGGGGGCCATCGGGCTGAAGAGTCCTCTGAGGTCATCGGGTCCAACCTGCGGCCGAACACCACCGCGTCAAGCAGACCATGGCACCCAGTGGCACGTCCAGCCTTTCCTAAAACACCTCCAGGGATGGTGATTTAACCGCTTCCCTGGGCAGCCCGTTCCGATGTCTGATCACCCTTTCTGGGAACAAATTCTTCCTACGCTGCCCTGTTGCGGTTTAATCTTGATTACTGTGTGCAGTTTTGGTCACTGCATTATGGGAAAGAGATTAAACTGTTAGAGAGTGTCCAAGTGAGGGACATAGACTATCCCAGGTTGCTCAGAGCCCCGTCCAGCCTGGCCTTGGACACTGCCAGGGATGGGGCAGCCACAGCTGCTCTGGGCAACCTGTGCCAGGGCCTCGCCACCCTCACAGGAAACAAGTTCTTCCTCATATCCCATCTAAACCTCTTTTCTGTCAGCGTGAAGCCATTCCCCGTTGTCATGTCATCACTCCAGGCCCTGTAAACAGCCTCCCTCCATCTCACCTGTAGGCTCTTACAGGCCCCTTTATTTCAAAGCAGGTGGTGACAGCCCTGAGGGCGTGGCACCAGTTGGACAGCAAGATTAAAAGATAACACAGCCACCAGAGAGCAGAAACTGAGGCTCCAGCCCTGATATGCTGCATGCTTATGTATTTTATGTTGTAAACTCACTGAAATAAAAATAGATCTTCAAGGGAGCTGAGGTAGGAGCTGGCACTGTGGTTTCCTCTTCCCCCAAGTGCAGATGCTAATCAAATAGGCTAAAGCTATTTCTCAGTAAGTGACTGCTTAATCCTTCTGTGAAAAGTGGGACAAGATCCACCAGAGGAACGGTGCACACGTCTCTGAGAGGCGCTTTCAGCACAGGGAGCAGTAGATGCAAAGGCGAACCTCCTGGGAGACAGAATATTCAATCCCAATCACCTGCTGAGAGATAAATATTCTGGGTCCTGAACCATGACTCAGAGGCAGGGCTGCTCCTCTTCCAGCGTTTTGTGTGAGGAGTGGTGCCCTCTGTTGTTCCAGGGAGAAGCTGCTGGGAGTTGGGGAACTGAAATCATGAATGTAGGGTGGGTTGGTTTCCTCTAGTGCTGCAGTCTCTTAGATGCTCTAGTTTGGACACACAGGGTCTGTCATGCAGAATGCACTGCCATCAGGGCTTCATTTTCCAGAGTAAAGTCAGAAATGAAACATGTAGAGGCAAATGGACCAACATGATTAGGAAAAAAAAAATGCTTAAAAATTAGAGAAGTGTGAAAAAAAGGCAATAATTCCTTATGAGCTGCTACAGAGGCAATTGAAGGGTATGGGAATGTGTGGACAAGGGTCAGAGTTAAGGCTATGTTTCCTTTAATATCTCCTGATCTCTGAGAGAGAAGGAGCTTCCTTTGCTTAACAAGCTGCCATCATTAGATAATCCTCCTGGGTACCCCTGGTCTGTCTGCAAAGGAAAATGGGTTTGTGTGAAGCTGGGCTGCACGAACCCTGTTCCTTGGCACAGCAGAGAAGCTGCATTTGGAGTGCAGTTTACTCTGCAGAGGGCAGAAATAAGGACATAAAGATAAATCCACATCTGCAAAACTTGAAGTGGTTTTGGAAAATACGTAACTGGTCACAGGGCTAATTCTGGTGCTGTAAATGACGAGGTAAGTGCAGTTATTTAAAATGACCTTTGAGAGCATTCTGTACACCATGCCCCAGGAGCCAGCCGTGGGAAGCAGGCTCCCATCAGTGTCCTGCCAGGCCCAGGAGGCATTTGCAGGAGTCCAGCTGTTTGCTGTGATTGCTGAACACGCAGAGTCTGCAATACCTGCTCTTAAAAGTACACAATAGTGTCACGGGAATGCCTGAGTTTAGTAACCCCAGGGCGGTGCATTCCAAGGGGTAGAGGGCAATTCAGCTGCCTGGCAGAGCCAGTGGGAAGGTATTGCATGTCCCTGACTTTTGTTTTCTGCAGACACCACCACCTGCAGCTTCAGGAACAAAGCAGCCTGGGCTAGGGCAGCACCCTGGTAGTTTAGGGCTACCCTAGCACTTTCCTCAGTGGGTACAGTCACATCATAGAGCAGAATCACAGAATAGCCTGGGTTGGAAAGGACCTTAAAGATTATCCCCACCAGACTAGGATGCTTTGAACCACATCCAACCTGGCCTTGGGCACTGCCAGGGGTGGGACAGCCACAGCTTCTCTGGGCAACCTGTGCCAGGGCCTTACCACCCTCACAGGGAACAATTTTTTCCTCGTATCTCATCTAAACCTCCTCTGCGTCAGTGTGAAGCCATTGCACCTTGTCCTGTCACTCCAGGCTCTTGTCAAGAATCTCTCTCCATCTTTCCTGTGGGCTCCCTTCAGGCACTGCAAAGCCACAATGAGATTAAACCATTTTTATTTGTACAAGCCTGTGAGGAGGGATCTCCTCCTTTCCCCAGGTGTTCCTGATGCAAGCACACAGCAGTGCCTTCAGGATGCAAGCCTGACTCCTCGACTGAAGGCACCTCCACAGCACAGGAGAGTCTTATGAACTTCTGGGTGACAAGAGAAGCAATAAACTAATAATAACTAATCAGAGTGACCTGAAGAGAAAATCAGAAGAGACTCAAATCATGCAAGGAGCTGAACTCCTGCATATGCTGAAACCAGTGTGCTAAAATCAACAGTAAATGAAGATGCAGATTTTGCAAATTTTTAACTTTGAAGCAGATTAATTATTTATATCTCAAAGGCCAAATCTATTGGTTGAACCTGGCACAACACTTGCTAAAGGAGAGAACAAGTCTCACCTCTTTTGAAGTGCTCTCATTATTCAATTTAGAAGGGCTATGAATCCTCTGCTATCAGGAAGAGGTTTAACTTCTGACTGAAGGGTTAGGGAAAGCTTCCTCTCCAAGGAGGTTATTTTGGTAATGCCACACCAAGGGTAGTTTATTACTGAGCTGCATGAGCCCAGTCAGCTCTTTCTGTAGAGCTGAGGCAGAATGCCAGGCCAGGTGGCCCCCAGCCTGACTGAACCATTGCTGAACAACCCTGTGTAGGTCAAAACAGACTTTTTAGCAAATGACCCATGTGCAAAAGTCAGTACATGGAGATGAAGGGATTCTACTCCTTCTGGGAAAGCCCTGCACATCCCTGGGCTTTAGTTTCCCATGCTGACAAAAGGGATAATGACACCTCTGAGTTGACTACATACACATATGTGTGTGCATATATAAAATTTGTATGATTTGGATCATTGTTATATAGTTATATAGTAACATAAGAAAGTAGGTTTTTTCCTTGGGAATTTTAGGCTGTGTTCTGTCACTGAACAAATGTTAAACAAGGTACTCACACTGCCCAGGCTCCTGCTTTTGCAGTTGCTCACAACAGCTGAGTTATGTGCTTGCCCTATGTGGCTGCACCCCACAGGCAGTCCACTCTTCCTACCAAAGGAGGGAGATATTCCTAGAAGTAGGTTCCTCCTGCTGTAAAGTTCCTCAGATAATGTACAAAGGTAGCAGCAAGAACTTTATTGAGCAGGACATGACATAAGGTACTGCAGGACTGATTATTCATTACCCTGTCAGATACCAGCACCTACACTAATTATTACTGAACTGGGTTCAGATAGCAACATCTTTAAATGATCTTTCACCTCAGAACTGAGCAGCAGGGAGTCTCTGTGCTCAGACATGCTGAAGGGTACTCATTCTGGGAAAGACTCCAGTGTAAGTGCAGCTAGTGTTTGTCAGTTCTTTAGAGGTGTTTGTCAGTTAATTAAATTTATTTGGAGCACGTAAAGAACACTTTGGAGTTGGCAGACAACAAAAAAAGGCACCTTCATACAATTCTAACTCTAGTGTGCTTTATCTCTTCAGTCACTAATACCAAAGGGTGTCTGGTACACTTGGATACAAAACTTGGGTATCTACGGAAATTGTGAGATGGCAGCCTGTCATGTAGCATTACTGGTTACGTGCACGTTGCTGGAACATCCTAAGACTTGTGGAAGCACTGGGACATTTAGGACCACCAAGCAAATCTCAGCCTGTTAGTCAAACGTTTCTAGGGATTAGGTACAACTCCAAAGCAGCACCTGCAAAAGGATTTTGGCTGCCTCTGGTAATAGCAACACTTTGCAAGAAGAGAGTTGAGCAAAAGTTGAAATGAGGTTTTATTCCTTTATTTCCTTTACCTTTCTATGCCTTTAGAAAAAGAAATCTGCTTAAAGCTAAACAAGAATTCACCTTCAGAAATCCCCTGCTCGCCTCAGCACACCTGCATCTTGCTCTCACTCCAAGGTAAAGCTAATGCTGAGTGACTCCTTGTTACCCTCTTGGTAGGACATAAAAATACACTTCATGCAGCAGTATCTGGATGGCACGGCCAAGTTGAGGAGCACATTGTGCTCAGTAGTATTTGCCAAACAAATAGGAATTGAGATGCTGTTCCCCACAGGGCCTGCCGTATATATAGACAAAGTCAAAGGGGATGAGGCAGTATTATCTCAGGCTTACAGCTGGGGACTCCAATCCACAGGGATTATAGTAGCTCGCCCAAGGTCACTCACAGGAAATCTGTGGCAGAGCTGGGAAATGAAACAAGAGCTTCCCAGGCACAGGGAAATACACTAGGCACAGGACGGTATCTAAAATGAAATTATTAAACCCACATCTGTACAGGTTTCAGAAAGCTTCCAGGCCTGGCTCAGAAGCTGCAGGAATGGTATCATTCGTGCATCATTTACATTGAGACTACGATGTGTCTCTTTGTAAGCGTTGCTGTGTCCTTTCTGAAAGAACACATTTAAAGTTGGAATGTTGGATGCCTTATGCAATTCCCTACCACGTGCTGTATATTCCTAGAAACCTGCTTCCCATGGCGGTACGTGGCTGCAGCATGTACTGCTGCCCTCTCGTGTGGACCTGCTGGGAACTGCAGCGCTGGCACACAAAGGGGACCCGATGATGTGCAACCTTTCACCCCAGCCCCACAGCTAAGGGACACTGCTGCCTTTCTCATTTGCTCTGTCATTGTCTCCTCCACGCTCTTTCTGCGCGTGACACAAACATGACAATGGAGAATCCAGGTCATAGTCTTGGCAGCCACGCTGCAGATCTGCCAGCTCGAGGAAACGCTCAAGACAACGTTGTAGCAACAAAATGTTGTCAAAGGTTAGCTGGCACCCTGGGGTTTCCCTTCAGTGTGCCAGGAGGGCCAGTTCCACCTCATCGATCAAAGTTCACCTCAGGCTCACTGGGACTGCAAAAGCCAAATCATCTGTTCTGGGCACATAACATTTCATGAGCAGCAGTTTGATACACCCAATAAAAGTTGTGACAGGTAGCAATTTAGGAGGAGCTCCACAGGCAACCACAAAGAAATTCCAGTTATTTCCCACTTAAAGGCTGGCCCGAACTTTATTTTAGCAATAGCTCCTAATGGTGTTTCTGTGATACCATATCACTAGCTCCAAAGCTGGATGATTCACGTTCCATCACACTGCAAATGGGAGGGACTTCAGGGCAAATACAGATCAGGTTAAAGGTGTTTTATTTCATCTACATCTCACTCTCTTCCTTCCACCATCCTACCCCCTTTTTTGTTGTTGTTGTTTGCTTTTTGTGGGGTTTTTTTTGTTTGTTTGTTTGTTTCTAATTTTTATTTTTGTTTTAACCGGAAGCCCTCCTTTTTAAAATACCTAGGCAGGTAAGTATTGGCACTGATTTGTACTGAATTGGATGAGGTGGGTTTTTTAAGTACACTTTCCACAAGCCCAGCTGGAGCTGTTCTGAATACTTTTTCCTCAAATATTGCTCATTAAAAATAAATCATAGAAAACTTTTCTTCCCTACAACTTGACCCAGGATTAAATATTAGATCTTTTATGCTGCATTTTCCTACTAAGTCTTCCAATTACCAACTATCTTCCTCCTTTTGCAGAGGGATAGAACAAAACAAAGCGTGTACCTGAAACAATAAGCACAGTCTGGTATAGTGCTATTTCACCTCTATTAGCTTCCAGATGTCTGAACAGAAGTGTGATGACACTCTCTCACTCTGCCAGAGATGGCAGAGATCCCTGTAGCCTTTCCACAGCCAGGGATTCAGATCCAAAAAGCCTCTAGAAATCAAACTTCAAATTGAATGGGGGAGAAGCTCCAGGGCCGCCTGTGTGGCAACAAGGAGGGAGGCACACACAGAGCCACCAGAAGTGGCATGAGGACACTGGCAGTGCCCAAGTTGCTCAGACAAGTGGTGAGGTTGCTCAGGAAAGCTTATCCGCTCTGATTGCATCAGTTCCTTGTTGCACTAGCAAATGCCAAAGAGGCTCCTTTATAGTCAGCCCTGGCCAGTACATGGAACTCACTGCAAAGGATGGAAAAAAGTACACAGCATATCCACCTAGAAGAAGGGAACAAAATAGACCAGCTGAGATTGTCTCCAACCAGTATTTCTGGAGAAAGTTAATGAAGCAGTGGCTGACCCAGAAAATACTCATTAACACTAGCTACAATATCAAAGGTAGCAAATATATCATTTTCAAGCAAGGCAATAATAGGGACCATTGCTCATTGTGCCCTACTTCAGACACCAGACATCTTAGCTGAAACAATCATTAAAAATTTGGGTTATAAAGGAATACTACCTAGCTGACACAGATGTGACAGGCAGAAGAATTCAGTACGGCTTCTGAATGAAATGGATCATTGATCTGGTCTGGTTTTGCAACTCATTAGCGGTCCAGTTACACTGCACTAGTTAATGCTGCAGCAGCCACATACAAATACAGCACTTTGTTCTATAAAGGCAAAGCAAAAGATCAGAACCATCAGCTGTAGCCCTGGCTCTGCTGAGCCCGCTAGGAAACCTTAGTTACCACAAAAAGCCAGCCAGCTGAGCGGCCCAGGAGCAGCAAAGGGCACCTTTCAGAGCACAGGCCCTCCACAGCCCTGACAACAACAGCACCACATGCTAGGGCTTCAGTGGAGCTCATGGCATTGTCCTACTGCCAGTCAACACTGCCACTACTGTTAGCTCATTTCTCCACACAGCTAATGAGATTAGACTCCAGTTAGCTTAAGAAAATCCATTTGTTGGGATATTAGACTAAGGACTGTATTTGGATGGCTTAAATCACAAGTCTCTAGCTGTGTCAAGTTCCCACCCTTGAATAGCTCAAATGATCTCAAGCAAGCTCCACACCCTCTCTGGTCTCAGCACAGTAACTACACCTGAATCTGGCCTAAAAGACCTTCTGCTCCATGTTCAAAGATTAATTTCTTTCTGCTCCCTGAAGCATCAGGGCACCCTGCATTTGTTGTGGGAAGAATCTGTGCATTAATTTCCTCTCCCTGATCACCTCCAAGTGAACCTCTGCCTCTTTGAGTTACATTTTCCCCAAGTCGCTGACCAATTCTGTCATTTCAGTTCCTCAGCTGAAAACAAGCTCGTCTTCTCTCTTGCAGCGCCTGGGCTTTATCTGACTGAGATTACAGCACACTTATGGTAAAGGAGCTCTTTTGTCTGCCACAGAGGCCCTGCTCCAACCAGCTGTGTGTCCCACGCTCCAGGGAAATTGCCATTTAGGAGAGCTCCTGTGGCCTAATGCTCGTTACGGGGCCATTTCTGTAACTGTCCGAACTGGACACACCAACCTTGGCCTTGGCCCTGCCTTCAGGCCCAGAGTTCTCTGACAGAGTCCCAGCAGCTCTATCGTGAGACGTACACAACATGAACGGTGTGACCCCAGCAAACCATGAACGGTAAAGACCCAAAATTTCAGAGGGGAATTTATTATATGGGAGCATATCCAATATTTTTTGTCAACCATTCATGAGAATAATAAAAAATAGAAGCTTTTGAAATGACAAAAAATATAGTTACATATAATACAGATTTTCATCTTGCATTGAAGCGGAGCAGTAATAAGATGCTCACTCGTGTTTTCACAGTTTGTGTTGCTTGTCTAGGTTAAAGCATCAGCAACTCAAATGTTCCAGTCAGAACCCCTAGTTAGCAGTTTCATGGGAGGACGGTGAGGGTGAACATTCTCAGCATTCTGACACACTTCCCAAGTAGAGCAGGCATGCTTGATCTGTTTCAGAACTACTGAAAGTGTCAGAGGTACCAGCTACACTTGAGGCATCCTTGCTGCAGTTGAAAGCGTTTTGTATCAGAACACGTTTTTAGGCCTCCGTCAGAAACCCCTCTATGGAACACTCAAGAATGTGCTTAAATCCAATCTGGTTCAAAGGGCTCCGAGCTGATCCTTTGTGACCCCCTTGTTCTGCCCTTACAAGCAGCGCACATGGCCACGAAGCTCTAACCAGTACTTGATCACATGTGTAAAGTGCTTGCAAGACCGCAAAGGATTTAACATTCTTCAGCACTCCACTTAGAGACCTAAAGGCATTCACTGCATGCATACATTTAGGTATTTACTACACACACTTACACTCAGCCCCCCAATATTATTGCAATAATTCTTTGCTGGTATAACAGCTCATACACCAAGTTTCACTTATCTAGTTTTCTACAAACATAGAAAAAAACACCTAAAGAGAGCTAAAACAGCTTTCAATCAGTCATTATATTGGCATTGAAAGCTTTATTTTGAAAACTTTAAGCAGCAATACTGAATAAATAGAATGATTGTTTTGTCATCTCCATACAACCGATGGCCTTCATCCAAAACATTAAAATACTGTAGCAAATAGAATAAACATGCACATTTCAATGTTCTAAAAAAAACCCCAAAAAACAAAAACAACAACAAAAAGGAGGTGTAATATAAAAGTAACACTTTGACACTTTTTTTAATACAGTACAGACCATTAGAGACTATTTTCTGGAAAAAATATCTGAATACAGTTTTGTTATTTACATATATCATTAAGGCCAAATTCACTCAAGTTAATGCACATCAGGAATTTATATGCTTCAATGTAACTCACTAAAAATTACAAGATCGGTGTTTCTTTGATCATACTCATATGATCCCAGTTCATTAAAATAATGCAATACTCTTCATGCTAAAAACAAGGCAATTGCTGCCCCAAGAGGAGATTTTTATTTCACTGAAGGATCTTTTTCCCTCTTACCTCAAATGTTTGCATATTGCTAATGCTAGTAGTGGTAGTTAAATTCTTTAAGAACTTCCTCCCAACTTGCCAGAGTTTAGAAAAGCAAGCAATCTCAAATCTAACATACCATTTCCAGAAACAATTCAGGCACTTGGGAACCTAAGTCCCACTGAAAGACACTGGGAGCTGACTTTTCAGAGTGGGACTTGGATTTCTCCCTTGCTCAAGCGTTCAGACTGTTCACCTTAGCCTTAACCTACTTGGCTTTTCAGATAGTCACCCCCCTCTTCTCCCCTAACAACATAGCATCTCCAGCAAAAAATAAACTGTACCCTCATGGATAAGAGAGGTAACACAGTTAATTTCCATTAGCAGTAAATGACAGAAGTTCTCCATATAAATTCTCTGTGCACTGGAAAATAGTGCTTGCGTATTCAACTATTTGACGCAAGCAAAAAAACCCCATTTTTATCATGCTGCCCAGTAAATAATATGGCACTTGTTAAAATTAGTATGTGTAGCTTCCTTTCTGCTAATGCCCCGGGAGGTTTGGAACACTTCTGAAAATGGACTTTTTGTACAGTTGTAAAGAAAGAGTGAGTTTCCACAGTTGATCAGAAGCAAAACTCTAAACACCATAGTGTGAGGAATTCTTCTAACTGTTTCACATGGATCAATTCACATTTAATGCACGGGCATGCCATTTCTTTTTGATTTATTTACAGAGAGGGTGAATATGCTACGGAATTTCAGCCTGGGTGAAATTCAATAAGCAAGAGGAGTATGGTGGGGGCAGGGGACTTTGTCAGTGTCTCACATCTGGCAGGTCTGGATACCAAAGCATCTCCTTGGCCACAGGAGTGGCTGAAGCTGCAAACGTTTTTCAGATCACCTTGACATGTGCCAAAGCCCTGGCAAGGAGGGGCCACTCAGGGGTGCTGCAGTGGTCACTCCTGAGCCAGCTCCAGGCTGGCCCCTGTGTCCCACAGCTGCTGCAGTCAGCAGGTGCTACTTCTTAACTCAAATGCAAATTCCTCCCTTGATTCTATGACAAAGCTGTAATTTGAGCCCTCTAAAGCTGCTCTTACTCTTCCTTTTAATCCTCTTCCTCCTCCCTCTGGAGGAACCTGGCAGAGAAAGAGAGCAGGTTTTATGATACAAGAGCCCAAATCAGCTCAAACTGACATCTGTGGGAGATGGACCAGTCACAGAATATGAGAAAAACATTAGCTGGGGTAAATAAGCTGATCTGCCTGAAAAATACTTCATCTCAGGAAAAGACTGTTTCCCCCACCCCCATGCAGCATAATTCGGGCCAGACTTTGCAAGGTGCTGAGTGCCTCAGTTCTCTAACATCAAGAGGTGCTGAAGATGCAAGATACTCACTAGAGAGGGCCATTTCATTTCTGTAAATTGAATCCAGAATGTAAGGCATATATGCTCAAGTACCTTGGACAGATATTGTCCCCAAACTATGTATATTTTACACATTTTTTATATTTTATATATATATACACACACATTCTTTCTTTTGTTTTAGTACAAAGTTATGGGCACAGTAAACATGAGCACAGAATTGTGATAAGCTAATAATAAAATGGGTGAGCACTGCAAAGGTTCCTCAGGTAGGAAGATCTCATTTTCCAGTTTGCTCACAAGGGAAGATGAAAAAAAAAAACCAAAACCAAAAAACCTGATAAGTTAAACAGTAAAAATTCAGAGTCCATTTGGAAAGGTCTTTTATATATTCACAGCCTTATCTGTTGCTGTTAGTCTAAATACAGCAGCATTTTTAGAATATATGATGCCACTAATAAGTGGAAATTTAAAAAATGTATTAAACACTCAAGGATCCTTCATCTTCTCCTATATCTTTTAAAACTTACATTTGTCAGGAAGCTCCTTTTTTAGAAAAGGAGACTTAACATATATCTGCACATCAGTGAATCAACACAAGAGGATGCTAGGAGTTAAGCATTTTTCCATGGCTAAAAACTTGGAGTTTCTTAGTTCCTAGTAAAATCCTGATCCTACCAAGGAGGACATCAGGAGTTCAGTCGTTTTGCCACTGACTGAGCCCAAGTTTTCAGTGCTGCAGTGAGGGCACAGTGTCCACCAGCCCAGGGAATCTCCAAGGTGGGGATGACGCTGTGAGTTGCTGTTAGAACAGGAAATCCAAACTAGGCTCATCCATTCCCAGCTCATCCATGAGGCCAGCCCCCACTGCTTGCAGTGACCCAGGGATGCCAGTCCCTTCCTCCACAAACCTGGTGTCCCCTGCAGCCCTCTGACTTCAAGGCCTGCAACCAATCAGCTATTTGGGAGTGGCTACTTTCTGCAGGGAAGCCTTTATGTCTAATTCTTTCTTAGCTTTGATTGCATTAGAGCAACATCAGGATGTGATAATGTTCTCTTTCACATGTTTTGTGAAAAACTACCACTAAATTCGTGTATTTTCTGCTTGGAAGCTTTACATTCTGTAAGTGACTGTCTTTCAAAGGGACTAAATGTCTCCACCAGGGAACTGAATGAAATCCTGGCCTCACTCCTATCAATAAGAACTCTGCTATTGACTTCAAGGGACTCTGCCAGGTTTCTTCCCTTCACAAAACTTGTGTGGATTCTGGAAGGCTGAAAGTGGATACTCATTTGTGTTATGTCTTTCTTCCCCTCCAACAGCAAGATTTGTTACAAAACAAGAACACTGTTATGGCTAGTGGAAAAAACAAAGTACAAAATCACACACAGTGAAAGCCTCCTAATTTCTTTTGGTAAGAAATATGAAGACAACTTCTTACATTGTTCTTTTCTCAAAAGGCATATACAATGTGGCAAAATATTTCAAATATACATTCTATATAATAAAATATCATCTAACTAGTGCATCCTCAATCATATGCTAAAAATATTTTTACCAAGCCAAGGTTTAAAATCCATAAATCTTTTGAACACTAGGTGCTTCATTCAAGGCAGATACAACAGCAAGTAAATCCCACAAGCTCACTTTTCAAGCCTTAAAAGGTAGCAATGGATGGAATATGACATATGATGACCCACAACAGAAATGAACAAAGTTAGTGGTGAGAAACCACTACAATGTTCAGCATCCCTCAGAACTCTGCATTGCAGGTTGCTGTACTTGATCAGATGGGGGATGTTGGTACACACAAATTAAAGTCATCTCGTCAGTCTGACACACAGCCATACGTGATAATTCACAAGTTAAAAATAAAAATATAAAACGTCAACATTCACAGGTCCATTGATTAAAGGGAATAAATTAAACCTCAGATAAGTTGCATACAGAGTTTCCTTCACCCTCAGTCTTCCATTTATGCCTATACAAGGAACAATACTTTCCCAAACACTTCTGAAGTGGCAAAAACAATGAAGGTTTTTGCACTCAAGCTGTGTTGACAGCAAGGTCATCCTTGCAAATTATGAATTGAGACAGTTCCTGCCTCTTTAGCATCAGTGCACAGGGTATGGCTCCAAGTGGTGTTGGAGGAAGAAGAAAAAATAACATGGTGGCATAACAAAAGAACAAGAGAAACTTCTTCCATTCATCATAGGCAGAATAAAATAAAGTGTATCTTGTCCAGGGTACCTTGCTAGGTCCTCTCTAGAAGAGGTATGTACTGTCATACATAAATGCCCTCTGGGTTAAAACCAGATGACAGGGGGTTCTGTAGGATCCGAAGGTTACTGGGGAGTTGCCTCGATGAGCCAGGGCGCTTCAATGACCCTGACTGAAAGGTTGGCTCTGCAAGAGAAAAAGGGCAATTAAAAAAGTCAGCAGCAGGGGTGATGTCCCCAAAGCATCTCTCCCCCTCCTGCTTCATGCAGTAATTCCACGTGTAACAACTAATTCCAACTACTGAAGTGCCCGGCTAGGAAGTGAGGTGATCTAAGGTGCACACTTCCTACTCATTTCAAAACTGAACAAAATCACACAAAATAATTACCTTCCCACAAGAAACATGTACACAGACACACACACTTCTATGGTGATGTACAGAAAGAGCTTGAACCTGTGACATAACTCAAAGCATCAGCTTCCTGCCCACTTAAAGGAGTTTGAACAAATGCTGCATTTGAAAGCCTGGCTGTCTTTTCCTCTCTCCCCATCCCCCTGCCCTCCCAGTGCCTTTTGGTTATGAAGTTTTCTGAGCAGAGAGACAAATCTGGCATGGGACAATGCCGAGACAAAGAGCCCCTTGGGAGCAGAGTGCTGGATAAAGCACACGACTGTGCTGGTGCTACAGCTCTGACACGCATTCAAAATGCTCCTGTGGTTCTGCCCAGGAAATTCTGGATCCAGATGTGGGCACGTGCAGGCTGCACTGATCTCACTGGAGGCAAGGCCAATTCATGCCTGCCGTAGCAGCCATCTGTGCAGGACTCCTGCATGGCTGGCAGCCCAGCTGGATTAGCTCCTGTTCCCGTGCGGCTGCTGTCTGGGATTTCTTGGGATCCAGACACATTCCTTTTTCTGCTTTGACAACACCCCCACCAGAAGAGGAAGAACCCAGACGAACATCAGTGTCAGATGTACAGTCACGTTCAGTGCTGGCAGCCAGCCACGGCGGCCACTCTCGAAAGCTGCAGGCTTAATGCATTGCTGATGGGCCAAACGCATGCCCGGGCACAGTGGGAGAGAAGTTCTCCACACATTGCTCTTTATTAAGAGCCTGCTAAACCCTTGGAATGAAAAGAAGTATTCAACAATGTGCTCTCATAATATAATGTCTTTGCTAAGGGAGCATTCACTTCACGTAGGAGCACCAGCATTAAGGGGCAGTAAAGGCACTGCCCGCCCCTTTTCCCTCCCTTTTACCTCCCTCCTCCCTCCCTCCCAAAGAATTCTGAGGGCTGCACCTCTCTCGAGCTCCACGTGTGGGGCCTCCACCTCCACGGGGTCTGCTGGCAGCACAGTCACCTTGGTTCCCGTTTGCTGGATGAACTGCTGCAGGTTCACCTGGCGCAACTCCTTGGTCAGTTGCTCCAGTTCTTGTTCCCTGTCCTGCCAGGAAATAGAGAACATCTGCTGAGTAAATAAAGCAGCATTTCATGGCTGTATTTACAGTTGGGCAACTAATGCTTCTCCTTTTGATGAGAAAGCCTCCAGTTTTTAAAGCTCAAATGCAAATTGAAGAGCTGAAAGGTATTTCAATCTTGTAATTTAAAATGCGAATCAACACTCACTAGCGCTTACTAGAATCACAGAATCAATTAGGTTGGAAAACACCTCTGAGATCATTGAGTCCAACCCATGACCCTAATTGGGGTTTTTTTAATGTATTTTTTTTAATATTGCTTCTTGGATGACTAGCAGATGTTTGTCATACCACTTGAAAAAAATTGGCACATCAGCAAATAAAGGTAATAGTGTGAATGCTGAAAAATATAATCAACTGAGCAGCAGTCTGGCACTACATCTTACTTCTCCTTGAAGTGTCCAGCATGGCCTGGACAGCTCATTTCATTATTCTGATCTTAAAAGGGGAAAAATTATTTTCTCTTCTTGTTCTTTGCATTTTCTACTTTTTTGGCCAGAACCTTCTCACTCTACAAGGGGTTAGTGCAGTGAAGCCAAAGCCTGGCTGGTTCACCACCCCTTCAAAGCACAGATGATAATTTAGGATTTTTCTCTGTACTTCTGTCATGATATGCAAAACTTACACCTCTGATAGATGACAACAGTCTTGGACTATTGTTATTCCCACACACAGAGGCTGAGCTGCTTTAGCAGATATCTTTAGCTTTGGGTATGCAATAAATAATTTGTCTATTTCCTCCTCCCCAAAGGTCCATAATGCAGAGCTTGGTTTATTTTCTTGTGGATGTCCAGATTTGTGCACATTTAGGTTTAGAACGAGATTGGAAGATCTGAATTTAATGGGAACTTCCCCAAGAAGTGAAACCTAGGCTATGAAAAGAACCAAGCCAAAAATATTTTGAACTTCATCATAGCCTCAGTAAACAGGACTGGGGATAGATGAAACACAATAGAGGACTTGGAGCTTTCCATCAGTGCACATCCTTAAGTGTAGCATGTCTGGAAACTTAGCACAGATAAACATGGCCAAAACTACATACAGTTTTCATCCATTTTGCTTTGGTTGAAAAGATTACCTTTCCCCCCCTTCATCGTCTAGTAAAAACAGCTCATATTGACATGGTTCTGGGGCAGGAGTAAGGATACAAAACACCTTTACATATCGCAGTGGAATCACATTAATACCACTGCAGAATATACTAACTGTGAATCCCGGGAACCAGCAAGAACCACAACTCCAAGTGATGTGTGGTGCCTTAGGACTATTTTACATGGCACATAAACATCCCAGGGGTTCCAATCTTTCTTCCACCTCATTCAGCTAGCAGCTGGAGGTCCTTTATTCTTTCATGCTCTATCAAGTTCCAGGTGATACCATTAACTTCTGCATGGGAACAAGGATTGGATTCTCTTTTGACACATGTGCCACAAATGCCTGAAGCGTAGAGAAAATAATATCCTGAATGCCATCAAGTCAGCCAGGAAAAGAGGGATGCTGTTGCTTTAAAATCAAAGCCATATAAGGTACTTTAGCTCTGTATCTTTCCAGGTGCTGCTTTTGGACTGTTCTTTGTAATTCATCTCTTTTGGTGGCAGACAAACCTGGCAAACATCAGAAATTTATCCTCAGAAAAGGCCATGATGGTGCAAATTACTGCTTTTCTTCTCAGACAGTTTGAATGAGAAAGTTAAACACAGGTGAAATGAAATGTCTGCTTTTCAAAAAAACCCCCACAAACTGAAATGTAATTTGAAAATGAAAGCAACACATTCCCCCTTTTACCCCGATTTACTTTGGAAACTTTATGTTGTCTTTCATGGGCTTCAGATTTGTGTAAGAGAAATTAGTCACAGTCTTTGACTTTCTCTAGCTATAAAGATAAAAAGACAGTCTTACCTGTAATCGCTTGGTAGCTTGGCCCAAAGACCTTTCTACAGCTTTAATGCCATTTTCCAATCTCAGACTTTGGTGGCCCTGAATATCAATTTCTCCTTTCACCTTCTCTATCTTCTCCTTGACCTCTTCTTCATTCACTTGGGACTCTTGAACTTCCCGCTGCAGCTTCTCTGCTTCAAGGCCACTCTCCATGTTGTGGATCTGAGACACGTAGTCCTTGAGCTTGCTCTCGCACTCCAGGATCCTCTGCCTCATCTCCTGAAGCTGTTCCGTCAGCTGCTTTTCATTCTCCTGTTCGATCTGCAGCTCGTTTTCCCAGAACTCTTCCTCCTCAATCTCCACTTCATTCCGTTTGATCTTCTGCTCCAGTTTGAGGATTTCTTCTTCCAGGCTGGCATTGTACTTTTGCTCCCAGTAGCGGATCTCGGCTTCGTTGGACTCCAGCTGCTTCTCGATGCACTGCAGCTTCTCCGTCTGGAGGTGGATCAGTTTCTTCAACTCGTCCGCCGTGGTTTTACAGTTGTTGAGCACCTTTTGCTTGAACTCGGATTCCTTGTTCTTCCCGAAGATGTCCATCAGCCCCTTGGCGCCGCCGGTGAAGGTGAGGGATTTCCTTTTCGGCTCCCTCCTCTTCATGGCCTTGTCCCCGGGCGGCCTCAGCTTGGCCAGGGGCGGCAAGCTCTGCCGGTACAGAGTCCTCTCGGGGATGCGCGCCACGCTGTCCGACGTGGGCCGCTCGCTCAGCGAGGGCCCGGTGCGCCGCAGGATCAGCTGCACGTCGCTGGCGTACTGTCCCCACTTGTTGAGGGACACGATGGGGTTTTCGTGCGGCGCCAGGTGCCGCTCCGTGTCCCGCCACTTCTCGATCAGCGTGTAGCGCCCGGTGCGCCCTGCAACGGAGCACAGTGTCAGCGCAGCCGCGGGGGGGCGCCACCGCGCCGCCCGTGAGGG
>JAHLSL010000102.1:2625656-2681556 GCA_025920805.1 Petroica traversi | reverse complement strand
TTTTTTTTTTTTTTACTCTCTCTGTTGTGGGGGGTGCTGCCCTAGCTCACAGCGGAGGGCTTCTCCTCGGATTTTTCCCGGCTTTTTGCAGGGAGAGACTTTGTTTCTTTTGCTGGGTATTTTTTCTCTTTTTTCCTCTTCCTGGGGCTGGTTGGCATCTCGTGGGCCCAGGACACCAGGGAACCCCTGGGGGGCCCCCCCCCCATCCTCGCCAACTTCTACAGCCGGGCCCGGCAATCGTCCCCCCCCACTGGAGAACTGAACCGGACTCAGACGGACTCTGAATCTACCATCTCTTCAGAGGAAGGAGAGGTTTCATTGTTTTCATATTATCCAATTTTTCCCTATACTTGTAAATATTCTATGTGTTAAATAAATAGTTTTTTCCACTTTTCTCTAAGGAAATTCTTCCCGGACCGGTAGGGGGAGGGGCGATTGGAATCGGCTCTTCCTAGAGGAGACCCCCCAGAGGTTTCCTCCTAAATATTTGCCCTAAACCAGGACAAATGGCCTGACAGAAGGGCTGGCCTCACCTGCCAAAGTCACACAGGTGGAATTTATATGGTGCTTGATATTGTCCTAGCTGCCCCAGTGAGAGTTTAATTGTTCTGGAGGTTTTCTAGAGAGGATATTTGCTTTGGGAAGGGATTTCCAAAGGATTATCATGATTTGGCTCTGGTTGCAGCTGAAATTTATCTCGGTGTGGAAGGAGAGTCGCCTGTCCCAGACAAACTGGTGACGTGTTACTGAAAAGGAAGTCTGCAGAGCTGACAAAACCTCTGTGTGTTTCCAAGGCTGAGGAAGTCTTTACAGAGTTCAGGCTAGTAACTGAGGATACAGAAAAAAACCCAGGAAGAAATGAGACAGGAGAACATTAAATTCCCGTCTAGAACTGGGAACCAGACATTTCTGTTGGAGAAGGCAAAGGAAACAGAATGAAAGAGATATTGAAAGCAAAGCGAAGAACAAAAGTATCACAAACACTTTATTTTTTCTAAACATGTATCACTTAATCATGACTAGAAAATGATCATGCTAGCAGAACTGTTTCTCAAAAACCTGCAGGCAGAAAATGACATATGGAAGCAACTGATGAACCAATTACTGTTAAATAAAAACTGCAACTAAACCAGTAAACATTTAACAGTTTAACATCAACTACAAGATTTGAGACAAAGAATGACTTCCTAAAATTTTTAAGTAAAACTTTAAAAGGTATTTGATGTACATAGATAAGCACATGGTAGCACTTTGTTCAAGCCCCTTAACTATACAACATAAAAGTACCAGTCTTCCACTCCATCAGAGGAAAGTAGATGGAAATGATGTTTAAAAGTTTAACATTTAAATAAATAAACACAGCAATTTCAGAGAAATTGACTTAGTGCTTACAGGGAGAATATCTTGTTGACATTCACAGGCCTAAATTGTTTTTTTTATTAGAAAATTATTATTTTCAAATTGAGTCAGACTGCTAATACAATCTTGCAAAACTGCTGGCATACTGAAAAAATGCAGAAGCTACCTTCAAACTATTTTAGCTAAAATTTAAATTTAAATAGTATCTAAAGTAAATTATAACATTTTTAGCAAAGAAAAAGTATCAGCATAGGAAATACTGAAGGGATGAGGTTGAGGCTTATTCAGGATGCCCTTAATCACTGAGAAATATCTGACAAGACTTTCCTGTGGTGAAGCCTGGAAGATTTTACTTTTTTCTTCTAAAGTGTTCAGCAAAGGGCTAACAGTGTATAGACTTCCAAGTTACTGTTTCATTAGCAGTGAGTTATGCGGCATGCAGGAGTCAGAGGAGATCCTGAAGGATCTATTTCATTCATCTATTCCCAGTATAGCTAAAGATACTAACAATAGGTATCGTTTCAATGAACATCATTAGGATGTGAAAGCCAACCAAATACATTGCACTGCTTTTATATGTTCTTTAGTACTCAGAATATTGACAGTTTAGCACCTTCCTTAGACCAGGCTGTATTTACAACAACCAACAGCAGCATTACTATTATTAGAGAATAAATTTTTACTGAAGGAAAGGTTATAGATTTCAAAATGTTTCTTTTCTGTCTTTTCAGATTCCCTCTTGCAGGTGAAAAATCCAAGGCTACAAGCTTACGCTGCAAGATTATTCCACTGTGCAGTGCATTTTCTGCTCTGCTGGTACCAGTACCCCCCCCACCTCCCCTGGGTTTAACGTCACAAAAAAAGCTTCATCCACGTCCCACCTGGCAGTACTCACCAATAGCCTGAGCAAGGGCTATTACAACTTCCTGGCATGTTGTGACTTCAGTGACCCCACACACGATTCTCTGCACTCCATCCACCCATACTTTGAGCTCCATGGTTCAACAGATCATCCAACAGCCATGAATGCAAACCAGTCAAGTCATTCTTACAGCTGCACCAGAGACAACGCAGCACTTCCCGCAGTAGCTGGAACAGAGAAAAATCCTGGTGTTTAGAGCAAGGAATCACTTATTTGAAATGCAGACAATTTCAGCGTGGCATCTATCAGGTAGGAGAGCCAACACAGCCTCCTTTCTTTAAAAACAACAACAGGTACTAAACATCCACTCACTTTGTGGGTAGAGTGGCTGGAAAGTGCCTAGCAGAAAAGAACCAGGGGGTGCTGGTCAACAGCAGCTGCACATGAGCCAGCTGTGCCCAGGGGGGCAATGGCTCCTGGCCTGGCTCAGCAATGCTGTGGCCAGCAGCACCAGGGCAGTGACTGTGCCCTGTCCTGGGCACTGGTGAGGCCACACCCCAAGTGCTGTGTCCAGTTCTGGGCCTGTCACTGCAAGATGGACACTGAGGTGTTGGACTGGGTCCGGAGAAGGGACTGGAGCTGCGGAAGGGGCTGAAGCACAAGTCTGATGAAGGGAAGCTGGGGGGGGCTCAGCCTGGAGAAAAAGAGGCTCAGGAGTGACCTTCTGGCTCTGCACAACTCCCTGACAGGAGGGGGCAGCCAGGGTGAAGGATCAGGCTCCGTTCCCGGGGAACAATGGACAGGATGAGAGGGAACAGCCTCAAGTTGTGTCAGGGGAGTCTCAGGTTGGATATCATGAGAAATTTCATCATGAAAGATTTGTCAAGCATTGGAAGAGGCCACCCAGGGAGTCCCCATCCCTAAAGGTGTCAAAGGAAGGACTGGATAGGGCACTCAGTGCTCTGGGCTGGGTGACAAGGTAGGGATTGGGCACAGCTTGGACTTGGTGATCTTGTCTAACCTTAATAATTCTATGATTCCATTCTAGGACCCCATGCTTTAACAATGTCTGCCTCTTCTGCAGACTTACCCAAAGCTTCATTACAGTTTATTTCCTAAAATTTTACAAGTTGTTACAAAAAGAACACCCAGAGAAATAGCACTACATAAACAACTCCAATATAAACTCATAACAGTTTCCAGTAACAGGTGCCCCTATTCCTTTATATGCAGCTGGATGTCTCTGAGGGCTGGTTAGGGATGCTTTCAGCGTTTGTGCAATAATTTCTAACTGGTAGAGCTGTAGAAAAACAAGGGGGAAACCTTTTTAATTACAGCCATCCAGGAGAGTCCAACTTTTGTCTCCCTGCAGAAGCAGCTGAAGGCTCCTATTCCCAACAAACCTGTGCATTTTGTACCTGAACCCAGAATGCAAATTGAGCAGATAGATTGCTTCTCTCTCCCCCTCTAAAACAGGGAGTGCATCAGGGGAAGTGTTGTAGGGGTGGTTTAATCCCTGCCAGCACTCTGCTGGTTCTGGGAGGAAACAGATGTTGTCCAATGTCTTTTCCTAGGTTTTTCCACAGACACTGCAATGATATTAAACAAAAAAAATTCTAAGTAAACCCACCAAGGATTATTGTCTTCAAAAGACAGAACCTTCCCTCATAAATGAAACAAAAACCAAACCACCAATAATGATGATTAAGTCTTAAAACACCCCAGAAACTAACAAGAAAGCAAACACCCAAAAATGACCTACAAACCAACCAACAACAAAAAACCAAAATCAAATAAAGAAAACCTAATGAGACAGCTGGGCTACTTAAGATGATAGAGGGGAACTAAACTGTGATAATACAATAAAAGAAGCTCATGTACCCAGGTCATCTCATATGGATAAAGAGATAAAACTAAATACAATATTTTTCAAGAATTAAATACCAGGAAAATGGATAACACAGAGATGGAGTAGAAGAAACCTGAAGATTACTTAGAGGAGATTAGTGAAGACAGGCAGGGTAGGGTTATAAGAGAAACATGGAATCTGATGATGCCAATGGTTTGAACAGAACCACACGTGGAAGAAGAAATGGTGCAAATACCTAGTGCAGTTCACATTCACAGTCCCACCAGAGCTGCTTTCTCCTGAAGATGTGAACACATCTTCCTGCCCCTAAAAGATGCACCAGTGCAGACCCCAAACTAGAGGGGAAAAGTGACTTCCCATCTACAACCAAACAGCAGCTGACAAATACTGATACATGACGCAGGGGACAAGTGAAGACCCTCACCTTACAGGCTGGGCAGCACCAATCTCAGAGCCTGTTAGAGCCACAGGGGTCCGACCACACTGACAGGGTGAGCTTTAGCAGGGAAGCACCAAGCAGTAAAATCAGGCCAGCACACACAAAAATCCCTGCCCAAAGCTACCTTTGAAGTATACTCAGAAGTATATGTCAAATTTGTAAGAAAAACCAGATCTCAAATAGACTTGCACACTCAACAGAAAAGTGATCACTTTTAAGAATATCAGTGCACAGAGAAATAAGTCTTTTGAGACACGAACAAGCACCAGAAAACCAAAAGAGGTTTTGATAAACATTTTCCCACACAAAGCTAGGTATTTCAAAGAGAACTTCTACCTGGACAAGCACTAACTGTGTACCAACACAGTAACACTTCAGTCAGGTTAACACCATTTTAATGTACCAATAAACTAAGCAGAAGAAAATCTTTTACCAGCCTGTAACATAGCAGTGACTGAGAAAAACACCTCATAGGCCCCATCAGTGACCTCTGCTATTTATTCTTGGACCAGTTGTCTTCACAAATAAACAGACCTCACATTCCAAGCCCAGCTGTAAGGAACTTTATTAATTAACATAATAACTTGCTGAGGGTTGAACAGTTCAGATTCCCTGGCACCAACCAAGCCATCTCCATGTGACAACGCACACATCAGCAAAGCATCCGACAGCTCTAATTGTTTTTCTGTCTGTCAACATCCAAAGTATTATCTCAATTCAGCAAGCCAGCAAATGCATTTTTTTCCCCAGTCAGCACACAGTGTACAGTCTTGTGCTCAGTGCAGATCAGGTTTGGTCATTTGTTTTCTTACAGTCCATCTTTAAAAAAAGAAAAGACTAACGAGAGGCATCATATAATAAGGAAATATTTGCTGACACTTCCAAGTTTGAAGAAAGCATTCACCAAAGCTGCAAATGATCTGAACAAAATGCCTTTGAAACAGTTCAAGCTCAGGGGAAACATTCCCATTCATTTCTTGCAGGACAAATAGTTTTAATAGACCAAATAAGATAAAGAATTTGCAGTATGTGCATCCCTCAGACCAACAGGCAGGGCTGAATTAAAGGAGTGTGTTAATAAAAGGGCTGCCCAGGTGGAGTCCCCATCCCTGGGGGTGTTCAAGTAACAACTGGATGTGGCACTCAATGCTCTGGTTTAGTTGACAAGGTGAGGATCAATCTCAGGTTGGACTCAAGTTTATCTTGGAGGTCTTTTCCTCCAGGGATTGTGGGATTCCATGTGCCCCACAAGTGCTCACAGAATTCCTTTGGGGAACTGCCACTAAGAATATACATGAGAAATGTAAGATCTCTGTGCTGAAATCGCATTAGAGTTTCTGTGTCTCATTAAAAGCTTCTAAGCAAAGCTTATCTGTAGTAAATAAAAAAAATAAATAAATCTAGGATTGGTTTGGTTTCTAGGACTGTGCAGTAGAATTCTCAGAGAGGTCTGAAAACCAGAAAATCTGGACATGTTTTATCTCTGCTTCCCAAATATAATTCTGTAGCACCTTTTTACTAGCCTTTGGTTTTCCTTCATGGCTATTCAGTTCTTTATTTACTGTTAGCTAACTTTCATACCAGTAAAAGCTGATTTGCCTCTCCACTGAGGGTCATCTGACAGCCCCAAATATATTTTTCAACCTGAAATCTGTGTCCAGAATGCCCATTGTGCTTTTATGTTAGAGGAGCCAAAATAATCTTTACCTCTAATACTGTGCAAGTTTCTTTCTGGAGCCAATGGAAAGGTTGGGGGGGAAAAAAAAAACTTACTTGAAGTTTCTCAATCCCCTAAGTTCAAAACCAGTTCACCTTATGCATTAACTTATTTCAGCAATGACTGGGAATAGGAATGCAAAACTAATTTACTGAAAGGCACACAAGCCAAAGCACACCTGTGATCACAGCTTTTACCCAGTTTGTCAGCCATCAGCTCCGTAGCCACATGTAGCTCTGCTTGGAACCAAGCACTGGAAATCTGACATTCCACAGCTACTTCCTTCCCCCAGCTCTCCATTACCTTGCCTGAAGCCTCCTCAATTACCTTGTTTACCATGCATTAAGCATTTTGCCTAAATTCCCCTTTTATTCTAACTGGCTGATGGTATCTTACTCTTTCAGATATTTGTTCACTTTTTAAGTGTAAAGAAAATCCAGCATATATATATATATTCATATACACAAATGTATATGTATGCTACTATTTAGCTACCTCTCCACAACTTGTTTACAAAATATAGAAAAGGCTGAAGCTTCACAAAAGATAAGCAGATCAGACAAAGTGCAAAGGGCTTTTCTAGCATTTAAGAAAAAACTGTATTCCAAGCAGATGTTTGCAAAACATCTTTCCGTAAGTGTTAAGTCATGACGAAACCCAAGAGCTAAAATCAAGATGCTGATTTCACCTAATTTCTAATTTTTAGCAGGTTCATGCTTCCTGAAAGCATCATGCACCTCAAATCAGGGCTAAAATCCTGCTGCAGCAGAATTCTGACCAAGCAGTTCAGTGACTTTCTGAAGTCCCAGCAAGTCACTAGCATGTTGTTTAGTACACTTAAAAGTCAGGGTGCTTTCATTTGTAATCAGCAATAGCCAAACATCACTTGGAGTTTGGCATTTACCCTTTATTTTCCATTCCCTGTGCACTGTGGCCAAGTTGTGCTCCTTGCTGCTCCCTATTAGGACACCAGGTAGGGAGGGCCCTGGACAGGCAGCTTGTTCCACCCATGCTGTAAGCTATCAATAAGAATAATTAGTCAGTGCTAGTAAGGCTTGATTGGAAAATACCAAACAAAGAAGCACAAAAGAAGTCCATCAAGCTAAGAGCTAATAAACTATCCAGAAGGGCATAAGCAGGCATGCATTTGGAAGGTCTTCCCCACCAGTAGAATCCTGATATGACGCCAAGTAACATTTTCCAGATGAATGGTAACTGTAAAGACAGAATTGGCTACCAGAAAAAAGCTCCCCAGTATTTACCAAAACCCCTCATCCCTTAGACTGATAAAGAAGTATCTTATAAGATATGCAGCCTCCCATGAATATATGGGCAAAAATATTTCATGGCAGGTTCAAGTAAAAAATACCAAGTGAAAATCTTCTGCAGGCAAAACTTCGATCAGAAAGGAACAGGTTGCGGGTTTGAAATCAGCCTATGGCTTTCTCTGAAAAGAAGAGTGTTTACACAGAGATAGCATCCAATGCTTTTTTGTGGGACTAACACTGGTGGAAGTTATTCTCTTGCTATTCCAGAAGAATGTTCTGAGATAATAAGCACTGCTTGAAACAAATAAACCAGAGGTCCCACAACCATGAAGATGACAGTGTTGAGAATGAGCTTGAGATTTTAAGGCCAAGGAATTTTCTTCCATGAGACTGACCAAAGGATGGTCTGACATCTGTGTCAATCAGGCCAAAATCCTGATGCCACAAGTGCACAAGTGATATCCAAACACACACAACACACACCCCTCTCACCTGTGAGAGGACAGCACAGCATCAACACAGGAGTTGATCAACACAAGCACTGAAGTGCGGGCAGTTTTTTCTGGCAACCATGGCTGCACAAAATCGTGCCTCTGGATAACCTAAAATTCCCCAAGTCGCAGTTTCCCAGACAAATTACCAGCTGACTTCCATCCAGGAACCCTCAGCTGCCTAGAACAGGAACTGCTGCTTGCACTGCAATTTCTCCTTTTGCAATACAGCTAACAATTTGGTGGGAAAAGATGAGGGAAAGAAACATTGTTCTGAAGCACAAAATGCTACAACTGGTATTTTACCTATTTACAGAATATTCCTGACCTCTCCCTGAGATACAATCTCTCCCTTCAGCTGCAATCTTTACAGCACAGAAAAAAAAATTGTGTCTTCTCTTTATACTGGTGAGAATTAGCTAGAAGGAATTAACTTGTTTTCTTTTGGGGTGGAGGAGTGCTAGGAGGAGGTAAAGCATCCATCCACACTTTAATTGCAACTATTGAGTTATTATCTGAAATAATTCTTTCACCTTGAAAACTGTATTTTTGTCTTCAGTATTTTAATTTGAAGACTGACCTCTGACTTCAGCAAGTGTGTTAAGTCTTTAGGATATCTTCCTGCACAATGTTTTAATATAAATCTCATGTGACAATCTGAAGAAACCAGAGGTACCACTTAGTAATAATTTAATTTTGCAGCACAAAACATTCATCCAACTAGGGATACAAGTGGAGACACACCTAGAAACCTTCATGATCACAAACTGTATCTAAAATTCTCATGGCCTTCATAGAAAAGTGAGTTCAAACCAACTGTCCTGAACACAGATCAGTGGCTGGAGTGACAATGATCCTCTCACTGTAACACTTGATATCTTAAGTTTGGAGCTACAAGGCTTGGCCCCGCTGAGCTGCAAACGTTTTCAAATTCCACAAAACCTTTGAAAGGAAAGATGCCAGCAGGTGAGCCAAGGAAACAGATGGCATACTGAAGTTCCTTTGTATTTGGCCACTGCTGAGAGAATAACCTTGACTTTTCAACAGCAAGTTTCACACTCTTGCACTTGAATTAACTCAACAGGAACAACAACTCTGAAATTAATACTCTCCTTTGCTTAAGATTAGATATAAAAAGCATCTGAACTCCACATGGACTTGTGCTACAAAAACCCAAGAGCGCTGACAGCACTCAAGTCAGAGATTCAAGGATCCTTGCTTCCACCAGATTTCTGTCAGAGTTTCTAAGGCAGAAATTAAAAAATTTAAAACTTAAGAGCATTATGTTTAGGCTATGTACCAGCAAATCAAAACAATATCTGATGCAGCACTTTCAGCTCTTGAGACAGGATTTACAGTGATACAAGTGTGAATTTAATTCAAGCAGGCTTACTCACTAAATCCCAACCCTGAATCTGTTTCAGGATTAGGACTGAAGTATCACCTTCATTTTACACTAAGCATTCTTTTCCTCATTCTGTAGTTTAGCTACTAACAAACAAAATGGTCAGTATGAAAAATCACAACACTATAGAGGCAGCATCGAGTGGATTAATCTCAAAAAACCTCACTGGCCACCACAATTCTAGGAAGGGCTGGATAACAGAACTGCACAATGGACTGGGTTGGAAGGGACCTTAAATACATCCAGTTCCATCCCTGCCATGGGCAGGGACACCTTCCACTATCCGAGGTGCTCTAAGCCCCGTCCAAACCTGGCCTTGGACACTGCCAGGGATGGGGCAGCCACAGCTGCTCTGGGCAACCAGGGCCTCACAGGGAACAATTTCTTCCTCATATCCAATCTAAACCTCCTCTCTGTCAGTGAAGCCATTGCCCCTTGCCAAGAGTCTGTCTCCCTCTTTCCTGTGGGTTCCCTTCAAGCCCTGCAAGGCCACAAGGAGGTCACCCCAAAGCCTTCTCTTCTCCAGGCTGAACAATCCCAATTCCCTCAGCCTTTCCTCCCAGCAGAGTTGCTCCATCCCTCTGATCCCATTGGCATCCCTGCTCTGGACTGGCTCCAGCAGGATAGCTGGTGGAAGCACAGTAAAGGTTCAGACAGCAGCTGGGATGGATTTATTCTGTGGCAGAGGAATACCCTTTTCCAGATACATTAGCCAAGGAGCCTGCACTGCATGTAAGTGCTGTGACAAACAGCTCAAAAAAAAGACATGTGCATTAAATAAATATCTCCTGATTCATCGTCTCAGTCAACAGGCAAATATTTACTGCACTGTAATGTCTTCCAAAGCTGTGTAAGTATTTGTTCCTCATTAGTAATAAATATATAGTGCATTTGAGAAAACAGCTTTATTACACATCACTTTATTAATAAACAGCAGCATTAGGTGGAAGTCACATCTATACATCTCTAATATGGTCTAAATAGTGTGTGGGAGTGAAAGAAAACAGAGGGCAGGGAAAGAAGCACGCTGGTTCACTGCAGGGGAAATATTTATATGAAAGCTACAATATACACACCTTACTTCAAAGTTGCCTTAGACCTCAAGATGCCTCAGCTTCAAAGGAGACAAAATAGGTCATTCTCCAAACTGGTTCCAAGGAAGACGCAGCTCCACCCGTTCAACTTTTCCCCTCTCCACTCACAGCTTGTCCACAAACACTCACACCCAGCTGAGGCACTGAAGACATTCATGTGTAATTGCCAATATTTACACTAATGAGGCAATGAGCTCATCTGCTCTCTTTTGGCAAGACCTGCATTAACTCTTGGTTCTGTAGGGCTGAATCTTTACACTTTACACTTCAGCCAAGCCCACGTGCAATATTTGTTTTGTCATTTGACTTCAGCCACCCCAAGCCTCAGCTGTTAGAGAGGCGTTCCCTTGCACCTCAAATGTGAGCTGAGGGCAAATTAATAAAAAACAAACATACAACAAACTTACTACACTTTCCACATTTCAAGATATGGACCAAAACACAGCATCTCCTCCCTCTATATTGTGGTGAACCTTGCATACAAATTACCCCATTCCTCCTTCCAATATTACACTGAAGGACATGGGAAATAAAATACATCCTGCAACTGAAATTTATTTAAAGTTGAATTAACAGAGATTTTAAAAGTCACTCAAGCACATGGTTTAAAGCCATGGTATGGCATCACTACTGAAATCTCACTGTAATGAAACGCAATTTCTGAAACAGAAACAAGGTGAGGCACTTTAAATTTGATCAACATAACTGTTCCAAAAATTATAATCTCAAAGCTTTATTCAGTGAGCAGTTGCATTATTCATTAAACCCTACCTAAGAAATTTCAAGTTGCTCTTCTGGCAACCTAGAAAAGTTTGCAAGACAGAACAGAACTTATTACTATAAGGAGTTTTTAAACAGTTAAGAAAGATAAATGAGTGGGGGGGAATCCATCACTTTCTAAAATTTACACTTGGCTGTGCTTACTTCCCTATTTCCCCAGGCACAAAAGAACTTCTTTGCTTCTTCTATTCTCTATTTATAGGACTCAGCTGGATCACTTAAGTATTTCCCCTCTCTTGACAATTGCAAGCTTGGCTAATTTTATTAGAGCAAAATCTGAGGTAATCATAACACACAGCAGTAGCTTATGGGCTAAAATACTCAAAGTGCATTACTTAGTTCATGGAACCATGGAATGGACTGGGTTGGAAGCAATCTTAAGAATCATCTCCTTCCATTGCCCTGACAGGGGCAGGGACTCCTTCCCAGCTTGCTCCAAGCCCTCTTCAACCTGGCCTTGGACACTGCCAGGGATGGGGCAGCTACAGCTTCTCTGGGCAACCTGTGCCAGGGCCTCAGCACCCTCACATGGAATAGTTTCTTTCATATATCTAACCTAATTTTCCTGTCTTTCAGTTTGAAATTCCCAGAGTTTTCAGTTTGAATTCCCGTAGTTCTGTGGCAGTGCCACAGGCAGCTTCAATGTAAACCTGCACCACTTCGGCCAGCTGGCCACACTGCATAGAATAAATGTGGAACAAAATTCCATTTCAGAAGATGAGGATGCTTAGGTTCTCTATTCAGCTGATAATTTTAGGGCAACAGTTACAAACTTTGTACTTTCTAAACGGCTAATTCTCTGTAAGTTTGGCTAAAACTCACCTAAATGCTGAAACTCACCAGGAGGAGCGAGAAGTGCAGAAATGAACATCATAATAAACACACTTCCCCTTGGAAGTCTTATAAAGATCACATATTACATCCATAGAAAGACCCAGCAAAGAGCTCTTCAGGAAAAACATTATTCTCTGCCAAAAAACTGACAGCAATTATCAGAAGTCACAGCCAGCAATGCCAATGGAAAATGGATGTTAGGTCAAATTCAATATGGCAAGGGGGGAAAAAAAAGCTTTCTTTTTCCTGCTCCTGCCCTCTTTCTCCATGGCAACAATTTTTAAACCAAGGTAACTTTCCATGTATTGATTTCCCTCCATATTTTCAGACAGCATGTACATTTTGCACTGTCTGAGAGACAGCCTCTCACTGCTGGCCATGCAGTCACAGGCCTTCATCTCAGCTCCTAATGGCTACATCTTCCTCCTCACTGCACCCTCAGCAGCCCCATCGTGTCCATTTGCCCAGCGCAATGATGTCAAATGCAGGCAGGGCAAAGCAGCCCTCCTCTTCCTTCACTTGATCCACTGTTTTCAACCAGGAAGTCCTTCCACACTGATCTCTGTCCTTCTTATTTACTTCTCACTCATTTTACCCAGTGAACTCTTTAAGGCTCACTTGCCAGAGTCACCTCAGACACATGGAAGTGCAACTCCACCAAGGTCCTGGTTAAATCTCTTTATGCTCATTCACACTGTCCCTTAACGCACTTTTGCAGAGCACCTACCACAACACAAGGGATCAGCAGGTGAGACCCTACTGCTTTTTGGGCTGATTGAGCTTACTCCACTCATGTCACACCTTGGGCAGGGTGCATCTTCTCTTTGGGGGTTCTGGTGCCTTTCAGAGAGGCCAAGACAAGCGCTGCTCTGCTTTAAAGAGCTCCTGTGAAGCACACAGAAGATGTGCAACATAATCAAGACCTTCTGGACGTACGCTCATCCCTCCAGAAGGAATTTTATCATCATTCCTCCTATCGTGGTGGATCTTCACCACTTTTTCTGAACTTGGATCCTGGAATGCAAGACATTGGTACGGAAGAACACAGAATCATTAACATTGGAAAAGATCTCCAAGATCATTAAGTCCTACCTTTGACTGATCACCTTGTCAACTAAGTGCCACATCCAGTCTTTTCTTAAACATCTTCAGAGATGGCGACTCCACCACCTCCTCAGGTATCCCCTTCCAATGTCTGACCACCCTTTCCATGAAGAAATTTTCCTGAAGTCTTCTTGACATAGAGCCCAAGTCAAACAAAACAGCATCTCAGTACTGTTACATGAATTTCTGTGATGAACTCCCTGGGTTATCAACACACTGCTTATGAAGGACAAAATCCAGCATGGATTTCTTTTCGGAAGCAAAAAAAAAAAACAACCCAAACTAAACCAAAACATAAACAAAAGAGATCTGATTAGGACATTTTTAGTTTCCCCTGGTCTTCCTTAAAAAAACCCCCAATATCTGTGGATTCTGTTTCTCCACAGAAACAGCAGAGAGTCTGGGCAGACTGGAGAGCCACTGAATAAGCTGACAGGATTAGGATTTAGAACTCTGTGAGAGTTTAACAAAAAGAGCCTGGTCAGTTTTCTTTTAAATAAAAAGTAGTTGCTGGGATTTCTAATCCTTATTGATATGCAGCTATGGAAGTGTACAATACCAGGTAACATCAGGAGGCCAGAATGGTTTATTAAGCACAATTACCTAGCAAGCAATCTAAATCCTGGAAAGAACTCGAGGGGAAGTGCCCACAGAAAGTTTGTGCTAATCATAAGATAGGAAGCAAAAAAAACCCTAAAAATGTGCAGAATTTAAAGCATTAATGAGTCCAGACACCCAAGACATGACATTTAAATTAAAATCCAAATACATTAGTCTCCTCAGACCTAGAAAAGGCTATAAGAAAGAAATTTGAAATTATTTTTTATAAAATTATTATTTCTAAAAGTACAAAGCCAGGCTTACCAAGTGAGGCAAGACAGGCATTCACATTTTTCTTCCTCTCTAGTTATGAATGACTTGAATATTAACTTGCAGGTATTTGTGAGTAAGATTTTTTGCATTTTGATAAATGAGATGCATTTAAATTTGACTTCATTTAGCTCCTATTTTTTCTTCTTCACTCAAAGATATCAGATACTCAAGCATGTTACCTTAACAACTACAATTCAAAATGTAAACCTTTACTTCTTTAAAGCTCGGAAATTCTCATTTTGAAACATTGTGCAACTATCCTTTGTAGGAGGCAGTCTGCAGAACTGCCAAACCTACATGGAACAAAGAGATTGTATCAGAATTATATGCCTCCAAAAATCTGAGTTTCTTTCCTGTCAGAGAGAAAAATGTCTAATGTTCATTGAAATTAGTGTAAAAAACTATCTTTGCACTTGAAGACTGGGAAAACTACATTTTGGTGTTTACACAGCAGTAAATAAAGTGGGAAAACTTTTGAGTTGGGTAATAAGCACATTTTTTCTCTCAAATGTTTAATGACAGTGAATAATGAGTCATTACACACCCATGAGGTGAAGTCTTCCACATTTTGCTACTATGAAGATTAGAATTGTAGAATTCCCTAGTGATTGATATATTAATACAATCCAAACTTAGTCATTTTAACTTTGGAGTCCACAAGAATTGCATGATCCCATTTTCTGCACGGCAAGTTAGAGGATGCAAACCTTGCCAAAGCTTGATAAACTAATGAAAAAAAAAAAAGTAGGAAAAGTAGGGTTTGCCTGCAACACCCAGGGCTTGGAGGCAGCAACCCACATCTCAAGAACGAAGTATTTTTGAAGCAGAAAAGCCAGGGACTACTGTCTCTTCATGTAAGTGGCATTTCCACACACCACCCCTCCCTGCCATTTATTATTAATACTTCTGTCCTTTCCAGACATCCTGTCTCCACTTACATTCTACTTTCAGTTTGCCCTCAGCTGGCAAGCACAAGATGAATCCCAGCTATGAAAAACCACTGGAAGAATTTTTCTTCCCCAACCATCAGATCCCACTATACTTCCTCAGAAACACATTCAAAGTATTCAACTTCAAATGCATTTCCAATATTTGAAGCACTGCTGCTCCAAATGCAAATAAACCATTCAAATGTGGATATAAGACCCAAGTTTTATGTAAGGACAGATTTACACAAGACAATAAAGTGAAGGAAAAGAAGCCTAAAATGAGAAAGCAGAAAGCTACGCATAATAAAAATATAACCAAGTGAGGAAAAAGAAAGAAACGGATACACATGCCATGGTGTCTTTAATTTCACCTCTGCAACCCCAGTCTGAACAACTGCAATGCAGACAGCAAGGAAACAAGGGGTACTTTGTGCAGTGTGCAGCTCTGGAGTGGGGAAGAGACAAGAGATGAAAAATGTCTCTTGTAATGCAAAGAATGTGGCAAAACTCAAGGATCTCAGCGATACCACTGTCAAAGGAATCTTGTTTTTCTCCTGTAGGGACTCAGTACCCAGGCAGGAGGAGAAAGGTGTGCACCCAGTAAAGCTGAGAGAGGCAGAAGGACTGAGAACCTGAGAGGCAACACTTCTCCATTCACATTATTCCTCATCTCAACCAGAACTCACTGGCAATATCAGAGCAAAACTCTCCCTGAGCCAGAGATCCTCTCTGAGAGCACCCCACACAGGTGGGAACTTCTCCCACCTATTAATGTCTTTCAGTAGCTGTCAATCAAGGGTGAAGGGCAGAAAACCATGAGCTCAATGAACAGAGTATTCTCTGACTCATGACCTGGGGCACTTGGATGAAAAAGGAATTGTACTCTGGAAGGGAGCACACATTTTTCAGCCCAGCCAGCAGAATTATCTGTACAGCTCAGGTAGGTCAAAGACATCTGAATCATGACAAACACAGGCCACAAAACAGCTGGAGGATACAAATTAAGTCTCAGTGCTCACACATCAACAAAGTCTGTTTTTGTTGCTTATCGAACATCCCAGAAAATGCAGTATCACTATGCAGAAACACATGAAGTAGCATTCTGTGAGTGAAAGCTTCTGAAGTGGCTCGCAAAACTCCATTTTTGTCAAGTGTATTTAAGACTTTGTGTGAGTTAATTCAATTTAAAGAGTTCCTAGATCTGCTCTGAACTGCAAAGAAAAAGTTACGTCTATTTTTGTCATCTTTTCATATTTAAACTTTAAGTAGTGAAAGAAAAACATTTCCCAAACTTACTCCTCTGATTTGATGTCCGCTAGTACTGCCAGAGTGAGTAAATTCTGTTCCCTTTCTTCATTATTTTATTGATTAACACTGAATAAAAGTGAATTGATTTTTTTTTCAAGTATAACTATCTATTATTGCTCCACAATTACAGCTGGGGAAAACAAATGTTTTAATGAAACACATACTACAAGCTGACCCTGTCTTGGGCCCAAAACAGACAGCAAAATCAAGTCACGTAACAACAACAAATTACATTAGTAATGCTTGAGGCAAAAAACCAAATTGGTTTATTGAAAACAAGAGAAGGTAAATAAGTAACTCTCCCCATGTGAGGATGGGCAGGCACCATCCTGATGAGTTTCCAGCAGGCAAATACCTTCTTCTTTCATACAATAAAATCATTCAGAGACAGAAACTCACATGACTTGTTTCAAAGTGACAAATAAAGGAGTGACACTGCAGTCACCTGGCAGCTGGTCACAAACTCACTCTACTGAAAGTAATTTATTCAAAATAGAGTCAACAAAAAATTCTTAAGTATTTTAACTTGGAAGAAGAAAACCTGGCTCAACACCACTACATTCCAAGCTTCCAGGAGTTCCAGGTTAACATACATATGTATATGTACTCGGGCTAAATGCCACCTGAGAAAAATAAGAGATCAGTGCCTGTCTAAATCCTGTGTGCTGGTTTAGTCAGCAGGACTGTCCCCACGGCTGGTACCACTCCCCACACAAACCATCACACCCCTTAGCAAGGAGATGTTGCTGGCTGAAGGCAGCAATTAATGATCTGGAAATGTTTGCTTCAGAAACAATCCACTGATGTGCATTAAAGAGACACGTAATGTGCCTAGAATGTGGGGCTGAAAGTACTTTAATTAATAACCCAAAACACTTCTCAAATATAAGGCAACTTAAGACAAGTCTGAAGCCAGACTCGAGTCAACACAGCATTCTGGATGCTGTACATACAGATAGATGCATCCACTCACAGGTACCACCCTTCAGCAAAGCTTCTCTTCACCATACAGAGTGCATTTTATATATGTACATTGATATTTCTACCTGTTCTACACTATATTAAGGATAAGGAAATTCTCCATCCAATGCTGCTTTGCTACAGCTTTTCCTGTAGTAAGATAAAGCTGTTGTACCTTTATCCTTGTCTGTACCTCTGATACACAGAACGTTAGACATGCTGTCATTGTGGCAAAGTGGATGAAACATTTTCATTTACTTAGCTCTGTTAGTCCTTCAGCTGCTTCAGTTATCGACAGAATATTGCTATCAATACTGCATTTGCAATAGGAGGAGTTGTAGAAATGGCAGTATACACAGAAATGAAAAAGGTGGTGTGACTGGTATGGAAGTCCATCACTGAAAAGCTGATGTGTACACAAAAAGCAAATCAGCTTTAAGCAGGGCCTGAAAATGGTGACAAGCCAGAGGAGAAGCTACATTCTCCAACCTCATCTAAATCATAAAACAAGGGACTCAAAAAAATCAAACCAGTATGAAAAATAAACCAATGCATAATCTGAAGGTATATATTTTAAACTAAATTCTGGTATTTTCTCTGTATTGAGGATTCATTATGTTGTCAGGAAAATTACTATCTGCTACTGTTTACTTTTCCTGACAACTTTTTTCAATTATTGGCAATGTCTGAGTGGCCAAGCTGGGGACAACTCCTTACAGTGAAACACAGAATCATTAAGGTTGAAAAAGACCTCCAATATCAGGGAGTCCAACCTTTGACCAAACACCACCTTGACACCTAAACCAGAGAACAAGCACCAGTGTTTCTTGAACACTTCCAAGTATGGTGACCCCTCCTTTCTGGGCAGCCCATTCCAATGCTTGACAGGCCTTTCAGGGAAGAAATCCTTTCTCAAGTGAAGATCTGCTACCCAGGATTGTCTGACAAGCAGAGGAGCCAAGGACAGAAGCCTTCTATCAATCCACACTCCCCAGTGACAGGTTAGCTGTGGGCCTCCCTCTGATACAGCAGGAAAGTGCATATCCATGGAGATCACACCATCACAGGAGAGAGAACCTCTGCAGGGCCAGGCAGCTCTGCCCAGAACACAGCTGTTTAGAGGAAATTTGCACTGAGCAGGGGAAATGGGATCTTGCTCAGGTTACTCATCTCAGGAAGAAAGCAGGATGATGAACTTAGGAAGTTGCCCCATCCCTGGAAGTGTTCAGGCCCAGATAGGATGGGGCTCTGAGCAGCCTTGGAGAGTGGAAGGTATCCCTGCCTACAGCAGAGGGGTGGAAGGAGATGATCTTTAAGAACCCTTCAAACCCAGGCCATTCTATGATTCTTTAAGCTTTAGAGGTTTTTGAATGCTTTATGTGCAAGTATCTTCAGAAAGGAGTAGGAAAACGCTTCCTTTGAAGGTTTTGGTGCTAACTTCTTACCTGCAGATGAAGCCAGAGATGTCTGCTTATGCACAATCTGTTACTCCAGGCATCAATGTCCACTCTACCAACAAGGACAATTCCTAGAAGGAAAAAAGATAAATATTGTTATACATTAGCAAAACAACCTCCTTGAGGATGAAGATCTATTTCCCCTTCTTTCTTTAATGTTTTGGAAAAGCAGCGTACACCTGGCATCTATGGATCTGGTACAGCCTGGTACACACAAGCAGTATTTTATTTTTGAAAAGTTAGTTCAAAAGAAACATGGAATGCTTCTCTTAATTTGCTGTTTCTTATACCTGATGTGACATGTTCCTGCTATAAATAGCTAAGTGTGGTAAACAACATTTCAACAGCTTTCCAGAACATTAGGGAAAAAAACCCCAAACCCTAAGCAATGTATTAGGTAGTCACGAGCATCTACCACTGCTAAACTGTAAATATAGGAGATTGTGAAATAATCTTCTTTCCCAATTTTCTTTTTAAGGAAAATAATCCTCAGACTGGAGCTGTTCCAGATGCATAACCCTCCAAATGCTCTGGAGCTGCACAGCGACTCCCTCATAGCAGTGAATCATGAGCAACGCATCCACAAATAGCCAAACAAACTGGGCAAAAGGTAACAAATCCCAAACTGCTGATTAAGACTAATAATCAGCTTGGAAGGGATGCTTACTACAACAATGTTTAACAGCACCATTGTGACAGACTGACAGACATTGCCTAATATTATGGAACAGCCAAGGAGAACATGTGAGATGTGATTGTTTTTAAACCTTTATGACCAAAGATTTTCTGGATAACACTTTAAAGGAACATATTTATTATGGGTAACTCTACATGGGAACTTTATAGAGGGCAACATGGAAAAACAACTAAATCAGAAAAACTTTCCACTGATATTTCAGCATCTCCTCTGCCACTGTTGTCAGACACTGAATTTTATCCAGACAAAAGGTTTGTCTCCTAATATCTGTACAATGGAAAAACGCAAAAAGTACCAAATCCAGCATAAGATCAACATGAGAGTTCAGAAAACAACAAAAAACTTCTTCAAGATCTGGAAAGAAGGAAGGTCTGCAAAACACTAGATCACACATAATGCATCAAAGCCCTATAGGAGTAATTGCTTCTCTCGTTATAGCTCAAAACTCCTCAGTAGGACATTCAGGATACCCAAAAGTCTCAGGCACATATCAAAACATTTTCACCAGGACTGACTGGATATGAAGCTTTCATTCACAAACCAATATTAATTAAATTCCTGGGTATTTTGTGCTTTCCACTCTGTAGACCCACTAACACTTACTAACTGTTCACATGAGCCTTTAACTTAAGCTCTGAAATGAACAGAATAATTTTTGGTGAGTTTATGCCTCTCAGCTGAGAAGCTGTAATTTAACAGAAAGAAGAGACACTTGTTAAATCTCAATGTATTTGATTGTAGTTCTATTACAGAACATTGCTTTAAATTCTCTACTCAGGTTTGTTCACCACCGAGTCCTAAGTAGGGTCACAGGCGTAGAAGATGCAGAACATTCATCTAACCCACCATATCAAGTTAAATTGCCAGTGACTGAGCCCCAGGTACTTACAAATCCCCATTTACACATGTTAGATTACGAAAATAAATCTGATTTTAGGATACAGACTGTGAATTAGTTAATCCAGAGGCACAGATGCTTGAATTTTACTGGGGGAGGGAGAGATAGAGAGAAATAATCATCTCACTTTAAACTATGAAAACAGCTTTGAGATGCTAAAAGATGTCTTCATTTACTGCAAATTGATCAACTGTCAATACACAAGTAGTAAACATTTCAATTACTACTGTTTGTTAATTACCCCAGGACACTTTTTGTATGAAGTCAAAGAATAGTGGCTTCTGAACATGAGAATGGAGTGGCCGGGATGCTGATCCAGCAGCAGGGACTGGCACTTCCACCCCAACAGAGATGCTTTATCTGCAGCTCTATTGAAGCCCTAAAGCTCTTCTCAGACCACTCTGCAAACTGAGTGGGAAGGAGTGAGGATAAGAGCCCCATTCTGTCCTTAGGGACCCCTATTAAATCAGATTTCCAACATCAGCCACTTCCTCTTTGTTTTCCTCAAGCCATATGGCTTCCTGACAAAATCTGTACAGACAATAAATCCATTAATCACGCCATTGCTGGAGGAAAAGGCGCTTTTTTCCCCCTTCCCTTCATCAATCCAGACATTTTAATGGAGATGTTTTATATATTTTATTTTATGAAAGTTCCTAGGAAAATACTAAAGTGGTCTTTGTTCTCACACGGCAGCCCCAGTTCTAGTTGGTACTTGTAGAAGGAGAGCCTCACATAAAATGCAAAGAGATACAGGAATAGAGAGAAGTCAGTCAAGCCAGCAAGAAAGGAGTTCAGCCTAATTGAATCTTAGCAGGGATACAGCAGAAATTGCTGCTTAGATTCACTGACACACTGTGTCAAAAATCCAAAATAACAAAACTTATAAAGAAAACACAATTAACAGAAGTGGGTAAAATAAGATAAGCATTGAAAGTCTATTTCCACGAGGCTCTGAGGAGATGCACGCATGCAAATGCCCCAAGTAGCTCAAAGGAAGAGCTTCTTTTAAGAGATGTTACAAAAAAGGACTTTCCCAGAGGTCAGGTTTCTTTTTAAGGTGAACCAAGATGACCAACCTGCTACACAATCTGTTTTGGCACCAACACACTGGTAAAATTGTGCTGGTGATGATGTGCATTTCAGATCAGGAGGAAGCTCACACTGAACATGCAGGGAACTCAGTGGGAGGGAAGAAATACAGATGAAGCAAGATTTCTACTTCTTGCAGGTGGGAAACTCCCTTTCCAGCAAGTGGAAAGATCTCACATTCCTCTGAAAGAAGGGAGAAGAGCACTAAACGCAAACCTAATCAGGCTCATTCTTTCACGAAACTAAACATACACTTGAGGGACTGCTGGAAATGCAACCTGCCTGTTTTGATGATCTGTTCTCACTGAGGCTTTTCCCAAAAATTCTTTGACTAAACTTTTATTAGTCAATAGCCTGTGGAGGAAGACGATTGAGAAGAAAAAGAAATTACTTTCCAACTCAGGAGGTCTCTTTCAGTCACAAACTTATAAAGCAACTGTTACCCTTCTACTCCCATGGAAAGAAAAGACTGGCATGGTAACAAATCTTTTTACCTTGAATCATGTTTTATTCTCTTCACAGGTGGTCTATAGCTTACTGGATGATCAAAACTGTTGCCCAATTCATGGGAGCCAAAGCAACCATCTGCTTCAAAGCAGTTGATGACACTGACCTTACAGAGAAAGAGTATTAATTAAACAAGGTGTGAAGTTCACTTTTCCAAACTTGGAGTGGGGATTTTTTTGGGGGTTGGTGTTCGGGATTTTTTTAAATACAGGAAAGCAGCATTCTTGATTAAAATCAGGAGATCTTTGAAATTACATCCCTTCTGTCTTTGCTGAATTAAGTAACAAAGGAGAAAAAAAAAACACAGAAAGAATAGCTTAGAGAGTTTGAGTCATTATCTCCAAGAAGACACATCTGTAATTGTAACAGAGTCAGAACATTTCAGTCAGTTCTTGTGGGTAATGGGACATGGAGGATGTTAGCTTCTATTCCTATCAAGGCAATGACAACTCCGAAAGACCGCAGATATCACCTGGAGCCAACATCACTATGAATTATTAGCCTCGAGGCCACAGCCTAGTAAGATACATCATACTCAAATCAGAGATGGATTTGTGGATGCCTTGAGGTAGTGATGAAAGGTATGTTTGTTTTGGACAAGGTGGTGAGGAGGATCAGGTGCTGACACTTAGGGAGGCCTTTTCCCACATCTGGGGCAGATGGTACCATTATCGTCTCATCACTGGTAATCAGGAGTCATCCTTCAGCAGTTATATAATAACTTATGTAAAAATAAACCTGGGATTGGTGTTTGGCTTCTAGCAAGAGGAGAGCTTGCCTGTCAAAGTCAGTCAGTGTGGGCAGCATCCTGGCACAGAGGCTCGTTTCCAAGCCTGTGGTATGAAGCTTTGCAGGTGCAGAAAGCATCTGTACATCAGGTGTAAAAATGGAATACAGGAAATACTGACAAGAAAATTTAGGGGCACACCAGTGGGGAGGAGAAGGCAGCTCTCCCTCCTACCAGCTCACTCGTCTGCCCTTTCTGACCCTATTGATAAACAGCACGTGCTTGCAAGTGAACAGGACCCCTTTATCACCCTGCTTTGGCTACTACTCTTACCTACAGGGACAAAACTGATCCAAACTGGAAGCAAGACTCATTATTAGGAGAAGAGAAAGAGCATCAAGCTCTTAATGTCTTCACTGACAGCAGTCACTTGTTCATATCATCATTTGACTGTCAAAGGTGGCCAATCACAAGAAGATCTAAAAAATGTACTCCCTCTCTTCCCTGAGAAACCCAGCACCCCAAACAGAATTGAGAGAGGACTTCTCCAGTCCAGATTTCACAGCATTATCAGGAGCAACACCATTTACATCCCAGAGAAGATGCTTCTTTGTTACTGCTACTCAGATCTTCTCAATGAGAAAAAAACTGCTTATCTTCAAATTCAGCCCTAAACAACTCTTTATTTGCTCCCAACACTGTATCCTAGTTCTTTCAGCTCTCCTGCCCTGTTGAAAAGCAAGTGCTACAAAAAAACTATGTTGACACATAAATCAAGAAGAGTGAAATTAAAATTATAAAGTAGCTTGATGTAGAAGAAAAGTCTTGACTGAGATCTCTAGAGTTCTGCCTGTCATTTGTCTCCTTGAAAGTACGTGAAGGGCATTTGCTTTCCAGGAACAAGAGGCTTGAATTCATTTAATATGTTTCCAAGCCTTTAGAGTTCCAGTTGTTAAGAAAAGAGAAAGAAGAAAAAACACTTGAAGTGATTAATTTTCTTTTTGTTTAAATGACACAGCCAAGAGAGCCCCTGCACATGAGCTCAGAGGACACCAGAGAAGAATACCCACAGGTAGAGCATGTTGCTTTCTCTTCCTCCCAACTATCATTTTATTTTGCACCCCCTGTGATTAAAGCCTGTGGAACCTTCACTCCAAGTTGAAAAAGAGGTGCTGATACAGCAGAAAACCATCACAGCTCACCACAGACTCACCTGCACATCCTACTCTACTCCCTCATCCCTGCAGCTGCACCTGGAGAACACCGCGGGAATTGCACAAAAACCAGGAGTTTCTCTTCTCCTTGTCAGCAAGAAGATGTTGTTTTTCCAACACAGGAGGCATCGCGGTGCCACACTTGCTGACAGGAGGAATGCTTTCCTCTGTTTCCCTCAGCAGCCCTGGAAGCTCAATGGTTCCAACAAGCGGCTGAACAGAGAACTCCCTCCCAAAACACTGGCCCTGGCCACACTGCTGTGGGTCCACACAGTCAGGCTCACTTCACAATGTAATTATCTAACAGAAAAACAGAGACAGTCATGGCAATAATTAGCTTCGTTGTTGAAAATTTCTTCTTTTTCACTCACAGTCAACCCAAGTCTGCCCTTTGATTTAAAGGGAGAAACGGCCTCACTTTACATTCCTGCCTTACCTGCACAATTTCACACTTGACTACTAATTCTTCAAACACAGCAAACTCTTGCCATGCCTACCTCTGATTAAGTATTTTGCACTGGTTCTTAGAAAAGCATGTATGAGAAAACATATTTAAAGAAAAAGAGCAAGAGACTGAGTAATACAGACAAGCAGCATTTAGCAGAGATCAGGATTAGGCCTGGGTATTCACATTCCCACTGACCTATTTGGGTTGGAGGTTAGCTCCTGTTAGTAATCCTAGTGGTTAGAACTACAGGAAGGGATTTTAAAGGAACAATTCAAGTTAAAACATGCATTACATTAAGCACGCACATCTCTGAGAAAGTACAGTTGGGAAAGTCATCCAGGTATTTAGGCAACACAGAAGGGGTAGCACATAAAAATAGAAGCACAATGACGTGACATCTACTTTTATTTTTTTCCTTGAGGATAAGTCTACTTGACAGTAAATGAAAAAAAATAAAGGAGTAAAATTCTGGTTTATTTTCATTTGTGTAGTTAAAGCCATGCAGAACTAATGAAAAATAAACCTGAATCTCTGTTCCCAGAGGAGCTGTGGCTGTCCCATCCCTGGCAGTGTCCAAGGCCAGGGTGGATGGGGCTCTGAGCAAGCTGGGATATTGGAAGGTGTCCCTGCCCATGGCAGGGGGTTGGAATGGGATGTGCCTTAAAGCCCCTTCCAACCCAAGCTAGTCCTTTACCCCTGAGCAGGTGTCCCTACCAGCAGAATGACTACAGTTGGTGGCAAAGCAGTGGCTCACCATGCAGCCCGTTACTGCAGTACAGCCAGAACCCAACAGCCCCTCCAGCTCCCACACAGCTGATGTAACTATTCCTGAGTAAACAATGCTCCACTTTCTAGGCACTGCCAGACAATTTCCATTTCCACATATCAATTTATAGGCAATTCTTGAGAGCCTGTTCTATTTTTGAAATTAATGAAAGATTGCTGCTATCTTTGCAAGTAAAAGCCCTTCGTTTCTGCTTCCCTGGGTTGTTTACACAGCATGCCTTTGTATGATTTAGCCTGGTTTTGTATGAGCACCAAGGTAGGTTAGTTTGCAGAGGCAACATCAGGAGCATAAAATAATTAAGATATCATGATTAAACAGTCACTGCAGACTATTCGTAAATTCAAATTGGTTCAGTTAAGAATTAACCCAAACCAGCAAAAATATCCAGTGTCAAGCCAGTTTTGTCTGTAACATCAACAGAACATCCAACATCACTCTGCATTTCCAAAAAACCCTTTCAATACAAGTCAGCACTCACCCAAACCAGTCATTTTCCAGAGGGTTTAGAGGTTAACTTCAAATACCCTTTTCTTGGCAAGGAATCATAAGCCACTGCTAATAACCCCGATTCCAGACGACGTAAAATTGCACAGGACAAAGCAGTTGCTCCAAGCAGCAGCAAAACCTGGCAAGTGACAGAGAAATCCAGCCCCTGTTCCAAAGGCCTGCAGTGCTCTCTTTTGTGACTGCCACCGTGCAGGCAGTGCACTGCTGCAGTCTTCCATTTGATTCCACAAACGCATCTTTTCCCCATTTGCAAAGCACTCAGCTCCACTGATGTTTGAAAGCAGATTTCTGAACTGTACTGTCCTCCCTGCCCACTCTGTTTCTGCATGGCCCACGTGGCAACCCTCAGTTCTGAGGGAACTGGGTCAGGAATCAAATCCACATTTGTAAGAGCCAGAAGCTCACAAAGAGTCCAGCAATATGCACGAGCCAATGCAACTACACTGCTGAAAGGATAAAAGGAGCTAGTGAATTCCTCCCTGGCCTTGCCAGTGTTCATCCACTAGGAAAGGACACCACCGAGACAACCCACTTTCAACCATGACAGCATCAAAAGCCCACCCCTTAGTTCTAACTTTGTACACAAGGCAAAGTTAAAGTGCTCAAAGGCCAAACAGACTTCATATTATCATCAATATATATATATCTTTATTTGAGATGATTTCTTGAAAAAAACTTCCTTAATGTATGCGAAAAATGGAAAAATCAGACAACAGCACATAGTTTTCCTGTATATGTTGAAACACCCCCAAAGTAACTCAGTATAAAAATAATACACTATGTTTGTTAAGCAGTAATTTCTTCCAGGTAGCTTCTGTCTGCAAATAGCTTCCATCTAATGAGCTTCAAATGTCTTTAACTGAAAGCACACACTGGCTAATACGAGGTAAAATACTGAAATGTGCAGCTGTTATGTGTTTCATGGCTGTAAAAAGCAGTCGCAGGTGGCACCTGCAGAGAGCAAAGCTAGGCCTGAAAGCTTGCAGATTTCCAGCTTCCTCCACAAGCATCTGTCCTTGGGGAAGAGGAGTACCCTCCATCAGTCCTTCATCCAACATCCCTGTCCTCTGCCATTGTGCTCCCCTCCCAGAGTATGTGAGGAAATATTATTGGGATTATAATACACCATTTCCTAGTTACTAACCAAAGAAATAAACATCTTACAGCAGCTACTGCTATTATATAATCACAGATTTCTTTTCATGTGGAGCTTTTATCTCACACTTCATTAAGTAGTCAAGAGATGCCAAACTTCCTTTTTCTTCCCTTGCAATTACTCATGAGTCAATGGAAGACAAACATGGAGCTGATTTTTGCTGGATTTATGGCACTCTGTCCAAAGACATTTCATCAAACTCTGTGTAACAGATTCCAACTACACTTGGACCTCGCACAGGTGCAAGCGTGGCAAATGTGTGAGAGAGAAAAGTTAATTTCTCTACTGCAATCCACCACCTCCTTCCCAAACAGCAGGAAGCAAAGCCACAGCATTTGTCTCTCTTGAGATTTTAACTTAAGAGAAACCCTGCAGAAAGTGATCAAGGCACAGCAATTTCAGAAATAATTACAATCTCTAGCTGGACATTTAAAAGTGGTTAATTTGCACCTGGGAGATACAAGGGCCAACTCAACATCAGCTACCAGGAAATGCAATTTATGCCATTAAAATATTTGAAATTTATTTACTTATTTGATAGTATAAAGGTACACTGCAAATCATTGCTTCATCTACTACAAACCTTAATTTTTGTCATTGTGTCCTGGGTTGGCCATATGACCTGTTTGTATCCCCAATCGTCCTCTTTCTTATGCTGGACATTAAGTTCTGCAGCTTTAAGTTGGTCCCAGAAAGACAGAGAGTGAAGGTGGAGAAAAAAAAAAAAAAAACACTCGCCGTTTGTCTGCAGGATACTTTTACTCCTACGAAGCAAGGCTACATTCCAGCAGACAGCGTTATCTCTTTTTTTTCTTTTTTTTACTCTCTCTGGTGTGGGTGCTGGAAGAGCTCACAGCGGAGGGTTTCCTCGGATTTTTCCCGGCTTTTTTGCAGGGAGAGACTTTGTTTCTTTTGCTGGGTATTTTTTCCTTTTTCCTCTTCCTGGGACTGGCTGGCATCACATGGGCCCAGGACACCAGGGAACCCCCAGGGGGCCCCCCCCTTGCCGACTTCTACAGCCGGGCCCGGCAATCGGCCCCCCACTGGAGAACTGAACCGGACTCAGACGGACTCTGAATCTACCATCTCTTCAGAGGAAGGAGAGGTTTCATTGTTTTCATATTATCCAAATTTTTCCTGTACTTGTGAATATTCTATTTGTTAAATAAATAGTTTTTTCCACTTTTTCTCTAAGGAAATTCTTCCCGGACCTGTAGGGGGAGGGGTGATTGGAATAGACCCTTTCTAGAGGAGAACCCCCCAGAGGTTTCCTCCTAAATATTTGCCCTCAACCAGGACACATTGGGAACACCTAAAAGGTCACTAAGAATCAAGAAGAAAGCAACACTTTACTGTCCAGTTCTACAGTTCAGCTTATGGCACAGGCTGGTGCTGTCACTACTAAATCAACCTCCTCACATCTCAAACCACTGTGATTGCCAAATGTAAAAAATTAATTTTAATGTAAACATTTAAAACAAATTTTCTTATACGAACATGACGCCTACCAGTCAGTACTTGAATTCTCTGAAAAAGGTACTTTTTGGGGTGAGATGCAAGGTATGGGATGGGAGACAAGGAAAAGCTACTTTTATATATGACTGTTTAAATCTACTAGGTCAAATAAAAAAAGGAAAGTAACCATAAAAAGGTTTGTCACAACAAAGAAGAGAATGAGTTGGTTAAAAAATATGTTGGATAGCAAAGTGAAAATAAACATAACAAAGCTTAGTGGCATCCCTGCCCATGGCAAGGGGTTTGGAACATTATCTTTAAGGCCCTTCCAACCCAAACCAATCTGTGATTCTATGATAACCAGACTCTCCAAGCACTGAACTGTGGAATGAGAGAAAACCTTCATAGCCCCAAAGCTTTTTCTTCAAAAGATCTTCAAAGCAGGAAATCCTTTCTTTTTAAAATTTTAACTGACAAATGAAGCCCTCACATTAACCCCAGAGTCAGGCCAAGGTAGAAGTCAACAATTTTATTCAAAGACCTTTCCTTACAGTTGAACAACTTATTTTTCTTTTGTTTGGTTGGTTTTGGTAGGGGACTGTCAGACTCATTCCCTGAAATCAAGTGCTCAACATAAGCCAGAGGAAATGGAAAGATTTCTTCAAATTTCAAAAGCAGGACTGAGATCCTGCTGCCATTAGCAGAACAAACAGGAAAATAATCAAGACAGAGAAAAGCAGCAATAAGCCCATTGTGTCTGTTATGCTGTTTTCAGACCTTTGTGGAACTGTCTTTACCTTGATTTAGAGCAGTGGCCAGCATACCCCACAAATTCCGTTTGTAAAGATCCCATGCACTGTAACAGCATATGGGAGGTCCAAACTTGGCAGTTCAAAGCCAACAGATCTGCAAACACATGAGATCAAAATTTTGTAAAGATGTACTGATACCTTTCAGAGTCCTGCTCAGTCAAGGGAGACCTGAAGCCAACTCTAGCTGTCCCGCTGTGTTAATACACAAGAATCAGTCTGGTTCTTTTGATTACTTTGCCATTTAATCATGTGGTTTTATCAAAGCTCTTTTCAATTACATTCTAGACACAATTTTATAAATTCCCTTCCTCCCCAAACCTACTTGTTTGCAAAACCACAAACGTTTTTTACAATGCATTACATATCTAAATCACAGTATATCAGAATGGCCTGGAATGGAAAGGACCCTGAAGATCACCCAGTTCCACCCCACTGCCATAGGCTGGGATACCTTCCACTGTCCCAGGCTGCTCAGAGCCCCATTCAACCTGGCCTTGGACCCTGCCAGGGATGAGGCAGCCACAGCTTCTCTGGACAACCTGTGCCAGGGCCTCAGCACCCTCATATCCTCTCTGTCAGTGTAAAGCCGTTGCCCCTTGTCCTGTCACTCCAGGCCCTTGCCAAGAGTCTCTCTCCACCTTTCCTGTGGGCTCCCTTCAGGCACTGTAAGGCCACAATGAGGTCACCCCAAAGCCTTCTCTTCTCCAGGCTGAACAATCCCAATTCCCTCAGCCTTTCCTCCCAGCAGAGCTGCTCCATCTCTCTGATCCCCTTGGTGTCCCTGCTCTAGGTTGGCTCAAACAGCTCCATGTCCTTCCGGCGATGGGACTTGGAGATGATTTGAGTTAACACTAACTGACTTGGAATCCATCCAAACTGCACCAATTCTGATGAGCTCTCACACCTTCGGTTTCCAGAATTTCAAAGAAACCAAGAAACAACTAATTAAAGCCTTACTTAGGATAGCTTCTTCCCTGGGGGGACAAACGGAACCCACCTACACACAAAACTTACAAACAGTCAGTAGCAAAGTCTAAATATTGTCTGGAACTAACACAACCAATGAAACAGCTTTTGAAATTCCAAACTGAAAGGACAAATAGGATGTTTTAAACTTCTATGAAAATGACAAAGACTAACAACATTAAAAGGCTTTTGGAGGATAAGAGATGCACAACTTGTTTCTATAAAAAGCCTAATGCCAACTCATTTAAAAATACTCTCTTGCTATTACATCCAAAGAGCATGTGGGTACCCAATGACACCAGACAGCTAAGACACACAAACAACCACACTATGAGCATAAGACTTGCACAGTGACCAAACTCCATCATAAACCTGCAGAACAGCACTACTTCTCTGAAAATTATTTAAGGAAAACATCTATTTTTTCTCCTCTGTGTTTCATGCCACTTAATGAAAGGCTCAGAAGATATCAGGTGATGAAACCACCTGAACAAAAAAAATACGTAGGAGTTAAAAGGATCTTATCCCATGGCAGAATAGCTGGGAGCTGAATAAGAAAATCCACACTACGTTTTCTGTATTTATTCAAGTCACATACAGACCATGAATTTGCCTGGTTTATTCATCCCTTTGCTAATTCCCACAAGGACACAAGACAATTCCACCTCCAAAGAAACCAGTGCAAACCAGTAATCACCCTCAAGTGCCTCAATGATGCCCTTAAGCAGGCAAATATTTCCTTATGGAAATGCCATACAGGCACCTAAAATTCCACTGGGCAGAAACACAAACACCTCCAGAAGGTCTACATTTGTTTTCCTTCTACTGTGTGCTTTCTTGTTGCACCATCAAGTGCAATCTGCACAGCTTTCTCTTTAAATTAATGTTTTGTGAAAAAAAAAAGAACACTCAGTTATTAATATTAATCCTTAAGTATTACATTAAGAACACACCAACTCAGTTGACTTAGCATAGCTATGCATTAAAACTATCAAAAGCTTTAAAGGACGTTTACATAGTTTCTAAGATTAGCTAAATACTAAGTGAAAATCCCACTTTATGGTGCGAAAACGGTCCACTTCTCAGTACATTAACAACATCCTAATTTTTTTCAGTTAAAAACCACATTAAAACATTTTTACTAGACATTGCTGTTTATAATCACTGGACAAGGTCCGAGTTCAGGCAATCTCTTCAGCTGGAAGAGACACATCTAAAGTAATGAAAATTTTATTCAGTTTCATTAAAAAAAATATCAACCTACAGCTCTCTTTACACTCCTATGTCCTACACTCAACTGGTGTATAACATAATACACCAGTTGCACACAATATTAAATTCAGCTGCAGTGATTGAGAATCCTCTTTGCTGACAGAAGCACAAAAAATAATTCATTTTTCACCTGATCGATTACAGCTAAAAAATTCTATACTGTAGAAAGGTGGTTCTCTGCCACAGCACCAACTCCCTGTATTGAGACTTCTCTGTATTTCCAATAGCAGAGTTTAATAGAAACTACTGATAATTAGGTAATTTCTGGAGTTCTATAAACAACACAGTGTTCTACAAACTGGTTTGTAGAGGATTTAATCTTTACTTCCCCCGTGGAGGCTCTGTGCTACAGAACACACCAAGCAATGGGGTAACACCGCTGGGCAGAAGCACTTCTAAGCCATCACCAAAAAGACTTTATTTTGCTCCCAAAATCTAACAGTTTTAGGTTAGTACTACCTTCCTTTGCCAAATTTCTTCCAGGAACACTGTAGTTCCTTGTTCTTTGTGTTAGTCCAGGTCTGCTAGGCACCAAGGAAAAGATATGCAGAGGCCAGGTAAGTAGTTTTAAAATAATTCTGTATGTACATGATTGGCACAGGAAAGCTAGTAATTCTGGGAAAAGGACTACAAAAATGTGGTTGGCAAAGCATTCCATCAGATTTTTCAAACACTCACAGGAGGCATTCAGAAACAAAGCAATACAAGACTTTCACCGCTGTGCTACACAGGAATCAAATGTGACTCACTCCTTGCTTATCTCAGCCTCTTATCCATCTTTTCAGGAAAAAGCCTTCCCTGCCCACAAGCAACAGCCTGGTAGAACTGACAGAAATATCTAACAGCTGATCAACACACACAGCCACACCATGAACCAAACCTTAAAAAGATTTGACACAGCACGTGGAGCACATGGTGCTTCAGGAATTAAGATCTCCTCACCCTGCTGTGCTGCTGGTACTTGCAGAAGGCAGAAACTGTTCTTCGGGCATTTTTTCACCAGGAAAATGGGAGAGCCACTAATGGCCAGAACAGGAGCTCAGTAGGACAAAAAGAAGGCATTGTACAACCTGGAACAACTTTGCAAGTAATGGAGAGAGGCTTTGGAAATCCAGGTGTTCAACAATACAGCCCAGGAGTGCCACGCTTCCAGGCACTGGATGCACTGATGCTCGTGGTACCTTCTCTGCAGAACAGCTGAGTGAAACATTACTTTCTTGTTTCAGAAGATGAATGAAAGTTTAATTAGCCCAGATCTTCAGAAGAGAGCTAAAATTTTTAAAGCCATGTCCAACAGTGATGAGGATTAGGAGTAACAAGAGTCATGTATATTTGATGTGTAGCAGAGGAACAAAATTATCCAACTCCACCAACACTAATACAACCAGACACTTATTATTCATTTTTCTCAGTTATATTTTAGAAGGACAGTATTTTCTTGTTATTATTTGAAAATAGAAATCTTATTTCTCTATTATTTATTCCACTCATTTTTGTCCTTCTTGCCCTTGAGATTAATTTGATGTAGAAAAAGCACATACTTTGCATAGGGCATAATACCCCATATGAGAACAACTACGTGATTTTACGTAAGTGACCTGGCACCACCATGAAATTATTTCTTTGCTACACAAAATATTTTTAAGATGGAAATAAGAACAAAAACACTGGCTACGTCACCTCCAAAAGAACTCATTATAATAAGAAAAGGGTACATAGAGGTAAGACATTTCACCAAGCTAACATATTCACAATAAAAATACCCCACCATATAACACAAATTCCATATTCTGTATACTTCATTCTTTGAGAGACTTTATTAAAAAAAAAGAAAAATCCATTTTTAGAGTGAAGCCTCCAAAGCCACCAAAGTTGCAGTGTTAATATCTCAATCTGCTGCTATGCAATTCTTAATAAGTTTTGGAAATGCATTAAAATCAGAATCAGCATTTTCTTGACAGTTTGCCATTAACAGACAAATAATTATTTCATTTCTGCCTGTGTAGCAAGCTGGTAGCAATCCAACTTAAAAGTTACTTCATTTCAAGCTTGTTTCCTCCCCAATATTAAGTTAAATTGGTTTACATTACTTGACTAACGCAATAAAGGCAAGACTCCTGTCACTTGACTGTAAGAGTGTCTCATGTATTGGCTATTATTGCATAGCTGAAACAAAAATATAATTTAAATGTAATAATATTTAATATTGCAGCACCCTGTGCCCTAGAAAAGCCATTGCTCACAGCAGCAGCTTTGCCAGAGATAAGTTGGAGGTGTAGATGGAAACCACACAGGAAAACCTGAAGGGTAACACACACCCAGACCTTTGTTTCCCCATGCAAATATTGCTTTCATTGCACCATTTAGAACTGGAAGTTAAGTCACTGAAACAAAGCTGTGTAAAATAAATATACCTCTCTTGTGCATTTTTTTATCCAAAAAGAAGCAAAAATTAGACTGAATGGAGAGTTCACAAAGTCCCTCACAAGCGTAAAGCAGAACAGGTGGTGCATTAAAGGCACAGCAATAATGCACAGCTACAAAAATCCTCACCCAAAACCAGCCTGAAAACCTCAAAAACATGAGAGGAGTGTCTGTGGTACACTGCATCAAGGAATTACAGTGGTTTGGGTTGGGAGGGACCCCAAAAATCATCTTCCAACCCATTCCACTATTCCAGGCTGCTCAGAGCCCCATCCAACCTGGCCTTGGACACTGTCAGGGATGGGGCAGCCACAGCTGCTCTGGGCAACCTGTGCCAGGCCCTCAGCACCCTCACAGGGAACAATTTTTTCCCCAAAATCCGTTCACCATCATTCAGCCTATTTCAGATGCTGTTGCAGGAAAAGGAAGATCAAATCTTTTATCTCCATTTGCAGCAGGAAGAAGTAACCAGTGCAATCCAGTTCAGTGCTACCACAGATGCATACAGTCAAGTACAGATCCAGCATGGCCACGCCACATGAAAGCGGATACCAAACTCCCCAAAAGGCAAGCTACAATGCAGCTACAGAACAGAAAATCCCATTTTTATATACTTTATGAAGGAAAATAATAGACCAAACAATGGTTTGACACCATTGTTAAGCTCTAAGAATGTTTCACATTAAGATCAAAGTAGGACACAACATCTCAATATCTCAAATAGCTGTTTATAATCCAAAAGGAATTATCATTTGGAGCAGAAAGGCTGATTCTGTTCAGCCAACCACATTAATTAGACACATACTGCCTAAAATAAACCTGGAACTATGAACAGTGTACACTGTCATAAAGGGGTGCAGGGGAAATCCATCAGTTTAAGACATGCTCATAAACCAACCATAATTACTATTTTAAGGACTTCAGAATTGACTTCTTATGCATATTAGTTGAAAGCCCAAAAGCCATTTTTATAGTATGGTTTATGGTCTACATAAACTCTAGAAACACAAGATTTAGAGCTAAGTCACAGGCAAAAACAGTTTTTTAACCCAAGGTATTATTGTCATCAGCAAGGGGAGCCCTCCATCTCCTCCAAGTCAAGAATTAGAAGTCTCCATCTTCTTCTGGAAGTAAATGTAACTGCAGATCTGCTGCTACCAACATCCCATGGATTTAAGAGAGGCATGAGAGAAGGGGTTTTGTCTGCTTTTGCACACAGCACAGTACATGAAGCCCTCACACAAAGTAAAATCAGTCACAGTCAAGCACTCAGGCTGCTCTGGGTCACAGCCATTTGGCCATTCTACCCATAAAACAGGCATGGGCTTGTACTTCCCTTTTCACTCAGCTGGGCTACACCAAAAGGCTATGACATGCTGCTGGCTTTTTCCATCCTTAAACAATGATTCTGGGGAAAACACATATATTCTGAGTACTAATGAGGTTATTTTTTAATGCCATTAAAAGCCACTTGATCAGGATTGAGTGCGTGCTAGATAATGGATCAGAACACTCTTCACAGTAATTCAATTACAATATAACTCCTTGAGCTTTCTAAAAATAAGGAGTATAATGTAAGGAGAGTGAGCAAACTGCATCTAAGAATGACGTGAATAAGAATCTCAGCTCTAAGATTCTGGGTGGGACAAGGAGCTCCTTGCAGCAATCAACAACTGACTAATAGCATCAAAAACCAGATCTTGTTATTTAGTTTTTATATGCAAGTATTTTTATGTCCATAATCCACACATATTACACGAAGCTGGACAATAGTTCAGCGTTTCTGTATTTCTGAAGTTGTTTACCTACATCTTGGCTTTTTATATACACTGAAGAGAGCCTACATAACAAAATCCCTGGTAAACAATCTGTTATGTTCAAAATGCATCAAGCAGCATGGACAGAAAACAATTTTCAATGAGTACAACACCAAATAACTCCCATTTTTGAAAAGAATGAAACCTGACGGGATTTTGAGCAAGTCAGTTATGACACACTCCCGTCACACAATGCTTTCATGCATTAATATTAATCTTTTACATTATTACTGATTTTTAATTTTTTTTCTTTAAATCTGTGACTTATATAAATGGTGAGAAGTCAAGTAATTATAGGAGAACTGAGCACCAGGCATGAAACAAGCAGCTGAATAATTGCCCAGCTGGGCACAGATATCCTGTGTTGATACTTTAAATAACACCCATGACATGGGAAGAGAAGCTGTGCTGAAGTTTCATTCTGGTTTTCATATTTCTCCATTTAAATTCATGTACAGGATCAGAAATGCCAACACAACAAAAGGATTTCTGCATGTTAAAGCACCTCCCCAAGTAACATTTTAAAGAAGATTAGAAGCTCCATTGTATTAGTCCATGTTCCTGCATTTAGCTGCAGGTAGTTTGGGAATGTTTTTCTAAGTAAAGGTTTACTATCTTGCACATGTCTTTCTAAAACTTGTCTTTAGTTTTTAGACTTACTGATTGTTGGAACAGAGAACAGAAGCCATTGCCAAATTATCATTATGGCAATACCTTTCAAACATAAGGCAAATTTCTTAATATAAACAAATAAGATTTCTTGGCTTTACAAGTAGCATCAGATTCTTTAATTATGTTAATTTCTGGCTGTTTCCTCTCATAACCCTGTATCTGTGCTGTAAGAAAAATCCAAGTCTCTTTTTCTCCCAGCTCCTGGTCTACACTGACAAATTCCAACCGAATTCCAGCCATCACAGCAGAAAAGAGTTGCCCATGTTTTAGAATGAACCTGGAACCTTCCACCTGAAGACAGGCAAGGCCACTGGGGCAATGATTCTGCATGTTCCTCCCCTCAAACAAGCCTGCCACACTGAATCTAAAAAAGCACCTGGAATTAAAGAAATCCAGGCAAGAAGACGGGTCTCCAGCAAACTCCAGCTCATGACAGAAGAGTACAAGCAAACCAAATGATTCTCTCTTTTCACTCCTGATACTATTTATCTTTCTGATCTCATGATCTTTGAAGGAAAAAATACACTAATGATCAAATGATACTTCTGCCAGATAAAAGAAACTTAAAATGCATGAAATCACATTTAAGTTCTTAATAGTAAAAGACTTCTTCCTTAAGTGTTTGGAAGACATCTCTTCCAAGATCTCCGACACTCCTTCAGAACTACCTTATTAATTTTTCAAAATAGAAATGGCCTTGCTGTAACGTATTTAAAAAGCTGAAAGTTTAACCTTTTCAAAAAGACTTCCAAAGTAGTCCTATTTACCTACCAAAAAGAGATCATCTTCTTTCAAAGTGCCTTGTTACTGCATAAAAGAAGTGAGAGGAGCTCTTTCCATCACTGTTTCTATTCAAACACATCCAGGACAGCCAGTTGTGCTCACAGAATACAGCACCCAGTGGAAGGAGGTCACCTGCCCTGGCTGACAGCTGAATATTTTTTAAGACCCAAAGAAGAGGATTTAAAGTTTAATGCCTCCTGTTGAAAGCTGAAGTGGCATCAGAGTTTCTGGTGAAGCTACATGCACGATCAGCACCCGAACATACAGATTAAATAGCTCAAAAAAGCACTACTACAGTACTTTTACACCACTCTTCTACACCAAGAAAAGAACTGAAAAAAAATTCAGGCTACAAGTCTCTAACATAATGCTGCTTCCCCTCACATTCAAGATACTGTTACTGTGGCATGTTCTTGCACACTGAAGTTACAGAAACATAGACATGTCAATCCATTAAGAATACTTGCTTTCAAACAGTGTCTGCATTGATTATAATGCTCCCAAAGCAGCTCCCAGTGAAAATGCAACCCTGATAAAAGTATGTCTAAATCATTACAAGGCCTTCACTTCATCAGCCATGGTTTAAGAGCAGAAAAGCTACCTTCCCACTTACTGATCAACCAAAAGACCGCAGGTTTCTGCTCTCAGCTCCACAACATACTGGTGCATTCTTCTGGGTCCCCACAATCTCACCAATTCCATTCCACCCCAAGGCAGGAAGCGCCATCAGCTCCTTCAGGGCTTCTCCCAGAAAGTTCAGCTTTCCCCTACTTCCCTTGCAGGCCTGGCACAGCCTTGTCAGCACAAACTCCAGGCAGATCTGGCCTGGCAGCTCTGTTTTGCTGGCAAGGACAGCACCAGAACTTGGAAAGATCTTCATTATGAGCCCCAGGGTCTCTTAAAAGAGTGTGGATTGATGATGCCTTTAGGGGTAAAGTTGTTGCTGCAGATGATGTGTTCATAGCAAGGGAGGACACCTGCACTACTGCAGTCAGCTAATTAAATAAATAAACTGGGCTTGCTTCAGCACAACCACAAAACCACAGCAACAATGAAGAGACTCCCCCCAACAGAAACTATCATCTTCTACATAATGCACATGACAACTCCACAGTTAGATAACATGGTACAAGCTCTGAACATGCAGATTTCTGATCTGTAAGCTGCTGAAGTTAAGCATCTCCCAGAAAATAAATGCATGAAGCAATTATAGTTATAATTTCTCAGTCTCCACAAAATACGTGGTGCTAATATCCTGACATGACTCTCAGTTCTGGAAGGTTTAGTGTAAGTGAACAATTTTAGTCTCCCCAACGCTAGCCAGAAGATGAAGTTGACAAGCGAGAGTACTGAACTTCCAGTTTCCATGGAAATGGAATTTGGATCAGTACAAACGGGGATTTCAGAATTTAAAACCAAACGATCTCCATCTTCCACACTCTACTTCAACATTCATTTTGCTGGGTAATAAGGGGTCAAGAGAGGCACAAATGCCACACACATTTGTGATCCAGTAACTCACCCTGCCTTGTGGCTCCCTACTTTCATTTAGAGGTTGCCAGCCCCTTCTAAACCAGGCACCAGAGCCATCAATTCAGCAGCAGCCAGCCAGACACATTTACAAACATGACAGTATCCCAAAACTGTGCATCTGGGAGGACAGACAGGTTCCCAATTATGTGATGCTAACACACATGAAATAATGGCTTTACAGCCCCACGCTGAATCACCCCACAACAGGGATTTTGTGCCATACAGAACAATTAGTAACAAAATTCTCATTTTTATTGTTGTTACAACCCAACAGAACTACACAGTGACAGAACTATGGGATTTTCCAACTGTAATTCTTCAGGAAAGAACAAAAAAAAAAAGTGCATTTCATCACCACTAATGCAATACTCCTGTAGCAGTGGCTGCCCAGTGCTGCAAGAGAGAATTCCAACTTGTTGAATCCAACTGCAAGGGTGCTCACTGGCAGCTAAAACAATTTGCCAATGGTTTTTATGGCTCCTGTTCCTTCTGTTTGGCAAGAGCAGGGGAAGAGTAATTTTCTGGAAGTATTTACATTGATTTTGCAGCTGATGACAACATTCCATCTGCTCTCAAACACTTTAGTGTCTCTGCCAACTTCTTCCCTAATGTAGTGCTTTCTCCAAGCTTTGCCAAGGATTCGCTGCTTCCTGCACCTCTCCCACCATGTCTGAAGGGGACACTTCAAGTTGAGATGTGAACACCTAACCCATGGCCTAATGCACAGATCAGTAAACAGATTTCAAATAACTCCCCCTCTTAAGATCATCATCTCCAGAAACCTGAGGATGTGGCTGATGGCATCAACAGAGCCGGCAAAATCCCTGAAATAAAAGGGTCCAGGCCAACGAGAAGAAGCAGAATTTTAAAAGAATCAAAACTAACTCATTCTTTTAAGAAAAGCCCAAAAGTAGCATGAAAATCAAGATTTTCCCTAGCATTTAAATATGTAAGCAAAAGCAAGATCCTCTTTATGGCAAATAGTGGCCTACCCCAAAAAAATACAAAATTTCAACTGCTTCTGCAGCAAGTGCAATTCTACCCACAAAACTTGGGGTGTAAAGCAAAGAGAAGAAAGGATTCAGTTTGTACCTGTTTGTCTGACACCTTTCCTACAGTTAAAATTGAAAGAAGCAACAAAAGCAAATAAATATTTGGAAGCCTGATTTTTTTTTTCTACAATTTAGGGTATTTATCAAGGCAGAAGCATACATAAATAACTTGGCTGCTGTCTCCAACTTTTATACCGTGCTCATACTACCTTAACGCCATGCCTTATCGTTCAAGATAAAGTAGTCCTAAAAAATGTAAGAGCTCATCTTACAGCATCATATAAGTGAAAAATAACCCCTCAAAAGTCTCATACAGCACTCTTTTAAAGATGAATCCACCCCAGAAAAACGATTGCAAGGTCAGAGATTCCTGAAAAGTGGCTATGATTTTCAGCAGCTCACAGAAGAATTGTAAGTATTTAAAACCCCAAGAACTGAGATAAAGAGCATCAGCCTTCTCATGTTTCATCTGAAAATAGCGAAGTATGTTAGTGTGAAATGGCACCCCTAAGAAATAATCCCAATAAGGTGAAAGCAGGAAATAAATGCCTTAATCCTTTTTGTATCCGTACATATTTATTACGCCCTGTCCAGAGATAACCGGGATCTGTGGTGTGCAGGTTGATTTGATATCTAAAGGCTTCTTCTAGCACAACACCTGTCTCAAATTATCTGTCCTATTTGCTGACAACCAGAAAAAGGATTATTGTGTTTACAGGCAAATTTTTTCTTCTAACAATTTGCCCTTTTCTTCCCATTTAACTGACTACCTAAACAGAAGAATAAAGCAAATCATGGCTCGTGAAAAACAGGCATCAGCTTCATTCCACTGCTGCTATTTGTCTTTGTTACATTAAAAACCCAGGACCATGGAGATAAGCCCAGAAAAAACAATGGATTTGAAACGAACCCTCTTCCTCCTCCAGAAGCCCTACAATATGTAACCAACTTCCTGCTTCAAGTTACAGGCCCAGAGAGAAACTGAAAGCTGAAAAAATTTGGATATGATCAAACCCTTTGCTTTTAGGCACTGGGCTCAGGTTTGCCTTTGTAGCAAATAAAAGACCAATTCAGCAGCTACATCAAATACAGCAGCTTGTTTTGGCAACCTCGTTTTTAGGAGATCAGATTTAGCTACTCAGCTTTAATACTCTTGGTTTTGAATTAACCATCTGTTCTGTAACACTGAGACAGACCTAGTGAAGTGCAGTGTCAGTCTAAGGATTTTTGAGGCTAAAACACACAAATACATATATATACACACACACACATATATGTATGCCCACAACAGGCAAAAAGAGACCATCAAAATAATAATCAACTTTCCCCAAAAGGAAGCTGTAGTGTTGATTTTTCTATCTACTCCGGGGTTTCATTTTATCCAATTACCAAGAGGAACTTGGGCCAACCCAGCACGTATTTTAATCAATTAACACAAAAAGCGAACAACTCTGAAAGGCTTTAGAACAAAAAGACGTGCATTTACAACAGCTGTAGGTCAAAGATCCTAATCTAGGTTCTTTTGAGAAGATTGCCAAAAATAAGCATACTTTTCCACTGCAAATTGTCACTGGAAAGGAAATTCAAAATTCTCACATGACAATATACAGTTAGAAAAAGCTCCATAGGCAAAGAAAAGTATTTTTAAAGAACTGCTGTGCAAGAATGGAAGCTTCTTTTTCCCCTTTCAAAAAGACAGATGCAAGGATACAGTTGCTCTGCTATTTAAAGTCCCATCAAAAGAAGACAGGATTCATAAGCATTGCTCGACCTGTGAACTTCTAACAAACACTTGAATTAATTGATCCCTTTAAGAGAATCACATCATCAAAAAGCCATTTATTTCAGCAGGCTACCAACACAAATAGCAGAAAGTTGGCTAAAGCACGCTACAGAACACGTGACAAGTTCAGAGTTCCCAGATCTTCGAACACCATCTATAAAAAAAAAAGCTCCCAGTAATACCAGTGCATTTCCAAGCAGTATCATCAATACTATGGTTTGCAGCTGATACACTGCAGGATGCTCTCCAAGATCCAGCACATCCTGCTCCCACACGTGGTCAGTAATTAGGGCTTACTGGTCCCAGACTGCCACTTCAGTGACCTCCAGGACCTGCTCGGAAGAGCTGCTACAACTGCTTTTACAACAGCTCTGGCCATGAGCCTGCACCTTGGTGTAAGGCTGGCAGCACTGAAACACTACAGGGTTTGTTTCAGCTCTAAATTATTGCAGCTCCACATCCCAACAGACACAGCCTCTCCTACAAGTAACTCTCCTATTCCCATCTATTTTCTCAAAAAAAAAAAATTAAATCCAATCCAAATAATGTGTTACTCCTGCAGACAGCTCTCTGTGCTCACTGCATAGCAGCTTCCCATGGCACAGATGATAGTGACTGCAGAGGTGTTCAGCAGTGGCTCAGTTCCAGCTCAGCCCACCTCAGCTGGCACTGGGCCACTGGCTGCAGAATCAGTGCAACGTGTGCATATTCGCAGCCCCGTGCTCAAATACCAGCAGATCATCACCTTTTAGTAAATAAACTGAGGAGGTAAACCATGAGCTTCCAAGACAAGCCAGCAAGCAATTAAATCAAGTCTTATATTTTACCAAAACCAGGAAGGAAGAGATACCAAAATACCTCTCATGAAACCACTTGAGACATCACAGCGACTCCAAATTTCTATCAAATTTTGATTTAGAAAACAGAAGTTATCATTAGGGTAGATAACTGCTGATGCACATGACTAAACAATCAGCAGATGATGCCAGAATACACCACTGTCCTGAGATTTCCATTTTGACCTCCCCTGACTCACAGTGTAAGTTCTATTAAATGAACTTTTAATTTACTGGTTTTTAATTTAAGAAACTCAAGATTTTGCAATTCAGGTGCCTTTACATAAATAACTAAAACATGCTGTGACATTCAGGTGTTTGCCAAAATTTTTAAGAGCTGATGCTGTAGTTGCTGACTATTTTTGCGCTGGTGATCACTTAGTGAATTTCCTTTGTGTCCTTACTCCTTCCATCTATCATTGCCTTCTACCGAGATTACTTCACCTAGAAGTAAAAAATAGTGATTAATTAATTAATTAGTCTCTTTTTCATAGCATGATCTAGCATTGCTTTCCCAGAAAAGAAAAAAAATCACTTAACTGAAAGGAAGAAAATCAGATTTCCATAAAAATAGGTACATCAAGCTACCTATTCAACATCAACTATATAAAAATTATGACAGTACTTGAACCAAAGGGGAACTCTTTCACTCGACAAGTAGAGACAGCAGAATGGTTTGATCAAGGATTTCTTTCGAGGAAAAATTCTGGTGATGTAGCACCTAGTGAAGCACAGATTATTAATCACTTATTTCCCTTCATTAAGAATCTCTTCTTCTGCTCCCTCTTCAAAGCTTGCAGCTGAAAGCCTGATTTGTCCTGTTTGGTCCAGAGTGGGATGGTTCCCTAAATCTCAGAGTTATCACAGGGAGAGACAGGCTCCTCTATGACACAAGCCCAGACACATAAAGGAACACCCACTCTGCTATCCCTTCACAAGGCAAGCTGGTGTGTGAACAAGCAGCCCTGAAATCCTGGATTCATTACCAGACATGTATTTTTCCCATATCACCTTGCTCGAGTATGTATATAGACATTCCAACTGAAAAATCTGTATTTTTAACTCCTTGTTGAAGGTCTCATCATGTAAACTCATACATGGTATTCTGCTAGAAGCACCTTGGACCAAAGATTATTTTCCTTCTCTTTTTTATCATCTCTAATATTTGCTATGTTTATAGCTTTTTTTCCAACTCAATAATTCATGGGTAATTTCAATATATTACACATCTGTAATAAGTTTCCCTAAAGCACAGTTTGTTTGCCTGCTGCATTCAAGTACAGAATCATTGGATTCCACATAAAAATCCAGCTCCTGGAAAGCTGAGAACTTACCCTACAGTTTAAAGGAAGGTCATAATAACTTGCCCTACTCCAACTCTTTAAACAAAGATTTTGCAGCAGCCAGAAAACAAGATGCAAAGCAAATCCTACATGTTCTGCATTTATCCAACAGAAGTGCTGAAAAGATAAGCAAAAAAGAGGTTTTTAAAAAAATTACTTACAAGCAAGGATTTATTTACCCCTCTGGCTTAACTGCTGGCAGTGTCAGCAAGGCAATCCCATTACAGCTGACAGTGGCTGCGTGGTACAAACCCCTCTTAAAGAAAAATAAAATAAACCAAAAGACAGAACCCTTCAGGCTGGAAGGAGTTGCTGGAGCCAAGCCTCCTTCTCAAAGCAAAGCCAGAGCTCCATTCAGACCAGGTTGCTTTCACCAGCTGGGTCTGAAAGCTGACTCAAAGGATGAAGATGCTTCCCTAGAAAATTAAAGCCTTCTTTACACATGGTCATTAATGATGACATATAACAGAGACTTCCCGCTAGCCCCAAGCCAGTGACAAATCTTAAATCACTTTATTTAAATACTTCTACAGTTAATGAAGTTCAGAGCCACTGAATTACTCCAGTTTCCCAATGCATTCCAATAGTTTTTATTAAAGTACAAAAGGTATCCCCTGTTATTGATGCTGAATACATTTTTAAGCAAGTTTGCTCGCAAGTGAGCGCACCAGTGCAGGCAGATTTGGAGTCTCAGCTCTGAGGACAAGCAGTGTTGATCAAAAGAAAGCAACTGGTTTCCTCCCAGGCTAGGAGAATGTGGAATAAATCAACTTGAATTTCACAGAAATAGCCTTGTAGATAAGTTTGCACACTAGTTTTTAATATCAGCCATCATAATTGCTTTGCTGTCCCCTCCATCCAAGGCACAGCACAAATCAGTTCCCAGAGACAAACCCAAACAAGCAAACGCAAAAAAACCAAACTTACCGAAGTGATTTGTGTCACAATATTTGTTTGAGGATGATGGCCCAAATTGACTTGCATCCAATAATTCCTTACCTCACTCTCTGCAAACATTTCCAATGCCTCAAATAAGCTTCAGCATTTATTGACTGAGTATAAGAGCATCTCACATGACAACCAACACATTAATTTCTACAAATAGTATACTTTCAGTATCATAAGCTGACAAAGCAACGCATTTTACAGGCCTACATAAACCCCCTACTTTAAGCACTTTTTTCTTTCTTTTCAAATAAAACCCACATCTGGTAAATGTTAACAGAAAAAAAAAAACCTGAAATTTCCCTAAGAAGAGGCAAATGCAAGCACAAATCACCAATTCCCACATAGTCAAGCTCTGCCTCAGGTTCACACACCGTCGAATTGGTGACAATGAGCAAACAGGTACTAAGACAGCAAACAATATTGCTACAAATTTCAGGACATGCTTGGCCTTTGCTTTAATGAAATTAAGTCACGTGAACCAAGCATCTCTCAACACATCCCCAGGGTTCAGTGTGTATAGAAGAACAGACACCACTTGCAGTGTCTAGAAGAGTGCTAAGAAGTACAAGGTAACCCGTCAGACACCCTGATGATGGACTCAGCACTGCAAAATGGAACTTAAAATTCTTTTTAATAGAACAGATAGTAAATATTTTCTCAAAGGATACTCCCATCAACTTGCTACTATATGAATTCAGAAAAAAAAAAACAAACCAGTAAAAGCTTCTAAACTAATACGGCTGATTCTTCACTTTGTGATCTTTTCCTAAGGTCTGTATTAATTCTCAATATCAGGAATAAATCCACTGCAGAAAATCCTAAGACAAAACCACATTTTTTGAAAAAAGACTGTGAAAATGAACCAAATCAACTACTCAAGATTTGCCTTGGCTTTAATGTCTTACTTGAATGTCAGGTGTAGTAGAAAGGACGCTTGTTGGAGCATTACAGTTACTTCCCTTTTCCTAGATTAACAAATACAGGACTGACTTTATTAAAACATTGCAGGAGTCAGCAAGACAGGGAGAAGGAGAACACAACACAGAGCAAGATGAAAACAGTGGATGTACAGCCAAGTTATTTCGAACTTTCATCAGAAGAACACAAACCTTCCCAGAAAGCTCTGTATGCTCAAACAGCACTGGAGCACTGGCATTAGAGTTACTATCTGGCAGGAAAAGTGAAGTAGAAGTTGCAGAAAAAGATGTTGTAGGAGTAGCTACTGTTTTATTTGCCACACAGTGTCTCTGCACCACTGCTGGATTACACCTTACCCCCTTCCCAGCTCCTGGAATCCACAAGGTACAGTAACAATTCACCAAGGCCTCCAATTAGCTTATAACAAATCTGACTCTTCCAGTTGGCTCTTCTCATATAAACATGAATGTTTGATACTTGTCCCTTAAAATGTTGAGTATTCCATAAGAACACTGAGTTCTTCTACTTTTCTCTTTGCTTGAGTTTCTTGCCAGCAGAGAAGCTGTACCCCAGCTCCATGCCAGCTAAATCAAGGTGCCAGCTTAACATCTTTCCCCTCAGTTATGTGACAGTGACAGCCACAGCACACACAGTGGCTTCTGTGACTCCCAGAGTAGCTCACAGGTGGCAGTGTTTGGCCATCATCACTCTACATCTGTGCCTGTGCCACTCCAGCCTGGCTGAGGAGCATTTCAGAGCACAACAGAGGCTGTCATGTTGCCACACGAGTTAATCAAGAAGTTGTTCCAGCGCTGGACTTCATTACAGAGACATGCTGGGAATGCCAACAGTCTTGCCCACTCAGGATAGCACATGCTCCTATCAACTGCTGGTTTAAGGTCTAATTCATCTCGTAGCCATACCTTCCACTTTTTCAGGAAAAATGCCACTGATAAGCAGTGGTCATATGCCCAAAGGAAATTCACCCTGTAATCTTGTACTAAGGTTTGAACCCTGAATGAGGCAACTCAGATGGCTCCCCCTGCCAATATTAAAATCAGACTAGAGATTCCCATCTGCCTTGTACTTGAAATCCCAGCAATGAAGAGGCTCAACATTACAGCTACACATTGTGACATCACCACAAGAGATCTAAATATTCTTCTTTTTTTGTGAGCTCCTTGAACACTTCCAGGGATGGGGCAACCACAGCTTCTCTGGGCAACCTCTTCCAGTGCCTCACTACCCTCAGAGGAAAGAATTTCTTCCTAATATCAAGTCTAAACTTCCACTCTATCAACTTGAAGCCATTCCCTCTTCTTCCCTCTTGTTTAATTTTCTACTCTATTTTAGAACTGTCTTCACCCTACCACATGCTTTATGTCCATGTCAGCAAGAAAAAGAAGGGTATTCTTAAAAATGGTGTACACATTGAATGCTATTCTCATTCATACTGGTCAAGCTGAGGATAATGGAGGTCTTTTGAAATAAAATACAGTTTGTCCAGAGATCATTGTGGACTATTAAAGTAAACCATGCTCAGGAAGCATATAGATTTCCAATTATTTAGGCTTTTGCATATACACTTACAATGACAAACACGAAGGGCACTGCAAAATAGGAAAGAAATACCCTTGCAGCATATATTTAAATAAATCCAGTCATTCTCTGCTCTGCTATCCACAATTAAAGCAAACACATTTTTACAAAAGTTTAGGTAATATATAAGTTTTTTAGAACAAAATAATATTGTCTAGAGGTGACAGAGCATTTGTCAAGCACTTTTGAAGCCACAAGACTAAGAGAGGAAAGTATTTGCCATTTCCTTCTATTTATGTCCCATTTTTATCTTAGAGTGTGTAAACACAAATTCAGAGATGACTTAAAAAAAAAGTCAGAACTTACTACAGTAGTTTATGCTCAGGGAGAGAAACACAGGGCTCTTGCAGCTAGTAATACTGGTAACCTGTAATATGAAAATACAGCCACTGCAGTTCCTTACCCTGTGCTGAGGATGGATATTTTTGTCATGACAAGTAGTGTACATAAAAAATATTTACCTGCCACAGGCATTTTAGTATTAGAGTACAACAAAAACGCCAAAACACTAAGGAATGTGACTGTATTTGACTGTTCTGCACATCTGTAATGGTTAATGTTTCTAAGCAGTTGCTAGAAAAATAATCAAAGCTGAAGAGTGAAGGGAAAAGCAGCTGATAAACAAAACTAAGCATCTTGTCAAGAAAGATAAAAATGTGGTTTGAGGTCAGTGAAGGACAAGGGGAAGGAGGGAGTGGAAGAATTCTAGAAAATTTCTAGTTGGGCTTCCCTAAAAGGCTAAGGCAGAGAGCTGCCAGCAACAAAAGCTCTGTCTCCCAGGGAGCCGGGGAAGTGAGCACTGACAGGATGTCAGGATCACAACAGGACAGGTGCTTCATAGAAGTTAAACCCAACTCCTGGACAAGGAAACAGCAAAGCAAGTGTTCCCCCCCCCGCTCTGTTCCACACAGCTCAGCAGCAGAGGAATTGGAGCAATGCTCTGTGCCTGGGAAATGTGAAAGGAAGGTGCTGGTGTCTCCCTCCCATCCAAAAGCAAACACTGTGCTGCAAGCAGAGAGGCACCTGGAGAGCCACTAAGTCGTGAGGGAGTGTTTAGGAAGCCTGGTGGCAGGGCAGAAAGGGGTGGCAGTGCCATCATAGAGCACAGGAAGGAGTTAATAACAGGAAGTGATAAAAGAATGGCAAGAGGAGAGCAGCAAGGGCTGGGAAAGACCCCTGTATTTCAAAAGGCACATTGCAAATCCAACACAGTATCACAGAATGGCCTGGGTAGGAAGGGACCTAAAGACCATCTCATTCCAACCCCTTGATGTGGGGAGGGACACTTCCTACCAGCCCAGACTGCTGATCAAGGCTGATGAGGAGTTATGCAATGAGTTAAAACTAACGGAAGACCAGCAACTCCGAATAGACTCAAGCCCCCTTCTGTCTTGCTAAGAGTTTAAATAAAACCAAACCCACTACCTGAGTACTTTTAAAATTGTAATTTCTGGCTACTGGCAGGGAGCTCTTGCACCTTACCTAAGAAAGGTGAGCCTCTCCCCTAAATTTCTGCCTCAGAAAAATGACCAATCCACGGCACACAGAACTTGCCAACAGCAAACTCACATTCAGCCCTCCTCCTGCAGCACCCACCACCTCCTAAAGGTATGTGTCCCTTATCTTCCAGCCTTGCCCACATGGACTGCAAGTTCCTTTGATTCACTAAAGCCACAAAGGAGGCAAGCAGCAGCCCTACAGTAGAATATAATCCTAATTCTTGAGTTATGAGGTCAGACTGAATATTCTTACAGCCGATCCCCATCACAGATGTCCATCCTCACTACATCAAAAGCCATCTAAAGAGAGCTCTCCTGTTCTCACAGGACAGCTTAACCCCAAGTAGTACTGCTGTGGTCTGTATCAAGCTGGTTGCTTTCTGCTCTGTTCCTGGGAAATAAGGGAACAGCAGGGTACCTGAACTGTTATGTCAACTCTACACATCTCATTTTGTTGTGCTCCCCTCTTCCATTCTTGGAAGGAAATCCCAAAGACTTTTAATTTATGGTATATTTCAGTTTGAAACAAATGCTAAGTTCACAGGACATGAGGTAAGCAAGCAAAATGCTAATACAAGCAAATACAAGAACTGCAGTGAAAGAACACTGGTAGTAAGACAAAAAATTCATTTTCTATTCAGAGAATTTCATAAACTCTTGTTAATTCCATCATTTTCTGCCAGAACTTGTTCACTAGAATGAGTTCTGACAAAAGATTCTACTATACTCTAAAAAAAAAAAACAAAAACAAAAACAAAAAACCCATCTTCCCTTGTATGCTAAATAGCCTTTGTTATCTCTTTGGAGTATCAGGTTACCAATTCCAATCCCATTAACTGCATGAAAACACTGCATTGTATTCAGCGTGACTGTTCTTTGTTAGTCCTGTGCTGCCCAGTGCCACTTCCACTGCTTGAAATACAAAGTTTCCAATCTTATTCGAAGTGTCTGCCCCTGCTCCCAGTGAAAACAATGAAAACGCTTGGATTGACTAGGAGGCATGGATGAAACCTAGGGCAAGCTCTCTTAAAAAAAAAAAAAAAAAAACCCAAACAAAAAAACCCACACAAAACCAAAAAAAGAACAACTAAAATACCACCACAATCACTTTCTGGTATGTAAGGACAAGGGCATTCAACCACTGCCATATGTTTCTCTCCAGATGGGAATTATTATTCCAGGTACTACTGCTAGTTAATACTGCCAGCCACACAGCTGCAATGTCACACTTAAGCATTTGCTCTGTTGGTTCCCAATATCAACTTCTACATGATATCAGCTGTGGCATCTTCCTACTTTCTTCTTCAGGAAGACTCTGACACGTGCAGCCACTGATTAATTCCTTTTTAAATTTCTCTCATATGACACAGAGAAGAAGAAAGATAAGGACAGACACAGATTTTACGAGTGTTTAAGTGCCTAAAAAAGGTGCAATTTAATATGGAACTGGGAGATTTGCTTCAAGAGTTTTCCCTCCTCTGTTTGCAAGAAAAATTGAATTTTTGTAAAGTCCACTTAATGCCACACTAGTCAGAAATAACGTTAGTATTAATCTACTGGATAATTCACTAATTGTCAAGATCCACATAGCTTTTATATGGCTTCAAGCTTAGTGTTTAGGAAACACAGACTGACAAGCAAACATCTACCTTTTAGAAAGCAACAAATTATGCTTTGCTCTCAATAATCCCATTTTAATCAGAAGGAGGTAACCATAATCAGCACAGGCATGGCAGGAGGGAGAGGAAGGGAGTGGAGAGATAGCAGATTCGATCTGTTGAAGATCCCCAAACAGCCCCATGACAAGAAAAGCAGAGCCTCCAACCCCTAAAGCCACGCTGTCTCCCCACTTCAGCACAAACACAGAACATCTGGCTGCCCAGTGCAATTACAGCCTCTCTTTATCCATGCTCACGAAACTGCTGACTGACAGTAAAACTTAAAGTTCCCAAAGGTTCTTCCAGAAACTCCAAATGCCTTTCGAACAACAGCTTGGAAACCCTGACAAACACTTCATGAGTCCAGAAGTATTTTAGCAAAACACTTCCAGTTCACTTGAAGCAAAAGGAAGTTCAAGCTCTGAAGATTCCTGGGGAGGACGCAATAAAAAGAAAGCACTGAAAGCCTGGCCAGTTTAAAACTGGACGATGCAGAGGCACAGCAAGGTACAGGCTGGAAACATGTCAGGTACTGTTGCAGTAAGCGAAGTAAAACTCGAGGTTACACTAAGTACAGCTTTCAAAGCAAGTAAATAAATTCAAACTACAATGTCACGCCTGGAGCAAGGGCAGAAGCTGGAAGTCAGTTGCATTACGCATTTCTAGAAGTTTCCCTCCCCTTTCTGCTCAAAGGGGTAGTAAGGCATTAAAATATGATGTCTTAAAATACCATGAAACCATCACAACTGCCAACATGGAGAGAAAGAACTCTCCTTTCAAAGACACAGATGTCACATCACACTACTGAAGAGAGAGCAATACCACAGCAGAGGACAACATTCAAGCTCACCTTTAAAGCTGTGCTGCTTGCTTGCAGGTGAAAAACAAATGCTGGAGTGCCTCACAACTTTTCCAAGCTCAAATATCCTCTTAGTGTATCTGCACGAGCATTTTCCATTGACAAAGAAGGTTAAACCCTCTTAGCGGAAACACACATTGCTCTATCTACAGTGCTCATTCCAATCCTCAAAATTAATGTCAGTCCCACACACAAAAAAATTCAGGGATCTTCACAGATTACCTACAGATTACTTGTAGCCTCCCTGCTGATATTTTCCTCCAAGTTCCACTATCTGGAACTACAATGAGCACATGGGCCATGATACAAAGATTCAGACAGCAAGGACGGGTGCAGACATGTCTTGCACAGCAGAATCCAATATTGGAATTTAAGTGAAAACATCAATACTTGGAATTGGCAGCATCCTCCTGTATTATAATGCACAAGTACACAGGGTTTATTTAGTTACTGTGGATGAAGTTGTGAAGTGTTTCCCCAAACTCATTTTGAAAGAGCACAATGTAATTGGCTGCAATGTAACTTTACTGCTCTCGTGTTTTGGAGTTAAAATGAATCCAGTAATGTGTATCATTTACATTTGGAGACACAAAAGATCAACAGATCACTCTCTATGAACTATCCCACAGATTTTGGGAACAAAAAAAAGAATTATCCTATTATAAATATTTACTCATTTAAATCACAGACCCAGCTTGCTACCCACACAGAGGAGACTACAGAGATGACCGTCTGTCCTCATTACTATTCTTCTCTTCTTGTGCTAAAGATAGCATGGAGAGTAAAAATAAATAAATCCTCAACAGCATTAGGAATTAGACAATGCCATGTTGAAAGACACCCCAAATGAGGAGCCTTATCTCTCCTGGCTGGCTGGGAGGGCAGTGGGGGCTCTGACCCACAGAAGGGAGGTAGCACTTAAGCCTCCCCTAGGTGGTCTCTTTGCAGCAGGCTCCACTCCCAGCTGTAATTACTTGTCAGTCCTAACTGGATGCCTGAGCACTCTGGAACAGTTCAGCAAAGTATTTAAACAGATGGATGGTACAGGTCACTGGAACAAACCCCACTTTTCCCTGGCTGCAGCACTCTTTCAGCACATTCCTTTGAAGTCTGTGCCACTGAGGAATCAACAACAGCTGAGAAACATGTGTTATCATACAGCACCGAGCGCAGCCACAGCGCTGCACAGCAAGATGCTTTTGTGCAATAATCCTGCACTACAGCAAGCATTACAGGGCCTTTTGTTGAGGGTGAGCCCGTTTTCCAAGCACAACAAGAAAGTAAACAGATTTCTCCCTCCTTAAGGAGTGACTCCAAAGCAGAAAGGTGAATTTAATACACCAATACAGAAAGGTGAGGTTTTATAAGCGCCTACCATCTGAAAGCTCAGTGCCTTGTCTCCTTGGAGTCCTCTCGGATACATTAACACTCTCCATATTTACGACATCATCAGGAAGATGACCAGATGCTTGCAGAGATCCGAGTAAAGTAACAACCCAGAGGGGCCTGCAGCTCCCTTGGCAGATGTGACAAACGGCTCTCTACAGCAAGAACCCACGTTCCTTTCCCAAGCAGGACAAGTTCTGCGATCTCAACCTCATAGGTGAGAAACTGGAGAGAGACAGAGCAGGATGGCACCACACAGATGAGTCAACCCGCTCCCCACCCTTTATCAGCACAGAGAGAGAGATAACACACAGCCCTCAGAACAGCGAGGCAGAAAACACCATGAGCATCTCCTTATCAGCCAGGAAAACCACTCCTGTCAAAGGCATGACGTGACACGCTTTGAAGGGGAATGGGAAGTGAAGGAAGAAATAGTTATTTATGAAACTGTCCAGATTCAGAAGCATGGAGCTGGACACGTGCATATGCAGGAGGACAGTAATTTATACACACACAACACATATATACCCACAAACACACTTACACTTGCCTAATAACAAGTTTCTACAGAACCAAGTCTCATTTCCACTGAAGAGAGACAAGCAACAGGTTAGAACCTCACATTTACAATCTCAAACATTAGAGGAAGGCAGGCACTGAGATTATAATAAATCTCATCACACTGTGAAGTCCCACCCCCACCATGAAAAACATTACAGGAAAACTCAGGCTTTCAAAAAAGACCCCGAAAACCATAAAACATTTACATTTAATGTCAAGATAGAAGTCTTAAAGGCATAAAAACCCAAGCCAAAACTTAACATTAGAAAGCAAACACACTCAGGGACTAAGCTGAATTCCTAATTACAGATCTACAAAATAAAATTATCAGGAACAGCAAGCATTATGCTGGGGGGGGGTCCTCAGCTAAGTCCCCAAGGACAGTTTTCCACCCTGTAATTCAAATTCAATTTAACAGTTTCTTTCTCGACAGATCAATGCTGTCCTTCATATTCATCTTGAGTTAGACATAAGGGAACACAGAAAAAGCATGCACTGTCAGAGATTCAGGGGATAAAAATAACCCTAGCTTCAAAACGTTTACAGCAATGCAAAAATCCAACATTGCTCAAAATAAACGGTGATGCTCAAGATCTCTACAACTTTCCTAGAGTGAGTATTAGCAGGAGCCAAACTACCACCTGATCAGCAATCAAAACGACAAATGGACATTTACATGCAATTATTCTTACAAATCACTTAAGATAATTGGGTAAATCTCAGTATCCCAGGAGGTGCAGGCAGGAAGGCAGCTCAGGCAGGAGGTCATACTGCCCTGTGATGGCAGAAGAAGGAACAGAACCCGCCATCCTCAATGCTCAGCTCCGCACTTTCAGCAACTCAATTTCCTTCATTCACTTACAGAACTTCCTCCAAACAGATTTTAAGAAGTTATATTAATCAACTATATTGCTCTTTGGAATTGTTGCTGGTGTTTCCAGTAGCGATTCAAGGTAGTTTTGCTAAATCTGACTTGGTATTTTTCTCCTCCCATCTCCCACTATCCCAAAATTTTTTCACCTCCAGGAAAGATTAAAAACAAGATTAATTCAAACAACGGATCAAATTCTGCCGGGCTCTCATATGCGGAAAGGATGGAGAGATTACTTAACTGTAAGAAGTGAACCACCTTTATCTCTCAGTTGTCCTAAAGGGCACACAACTAAATACAATGAATCCCAAGCAGTCATTTCAGTTCCCTCAGCAATTCACTCTGTATCAAAATTTTTTTTTGCCGTAAGACTCAGAAAAGTACTTCCAATTTCATGTCTAGTCTAGGTTCCAAGAGATATCATCAAACAAAAAGTTAATCTCGAATTACGTTCTCTCTTCTTTAAAGAAAGCGGGAAAAAAGTAAGGCAGATTTTATTTGCAGTTCAGCCACATGGTGTTTTGGACTTTTGAAATGGTATCTATCAAAAGAGGCAATGTAACAGAACCAAGTACCACCTCTGACCAAAAGAGTTCACAGTTCATTCACAAGCTACATATTCTCTACTGGAAAAGACAGAGCTCTTTGCTTTTACAGCACTTAACACAATCGCACCGCTCCTAAACACAATTAGCTGGGAGCCTGAAAGCCCTTGAACAGGTGTCTTCGCAGAAATCATTAGGCAATTGATTTGCTCGCTCTCCACAGCCCGGCAAACACTCAATTTCAACGTGTGATGCTGACTAGAGCTGAGGCAGAAACTCGCAAGGTTCGAACCAGACTTCCTAAACCCTCCGACAGGACATTTAGCCATGGATATGAGCAGTTTCCAGCGATTTCGTTAAATGTGTCAACCTCCGACACACCTGCAGCTCGGGGATGAGAGGCGTGACAGGTGTAATTCCAAAGGGGACACCGAAATGTGTAACCTTCCCCCGCCTCCTGATTTTCCACGCTGACGAAACCCACGAGCAGCACTGAAATGCAGTTACCACTGCACTTAAATCACCACTCTGCCGGACAGAAAGCAGGCTGGCACACACCGGAGCAGCATAGCCCCAAACAGGACCCTGGAACACCTTCCCAACACCACTTCAGAGCTGCACAAACCAAGCAGCAGAATCCATTTCCTTACCCTTTAAAGTACATGCCTCTGTCTTGTCCTACCGCACTGAATATGTTTAAGCTTTTCTCATCAACAGTATCCCAGGAGAAAAAAAACAAGAACAACACAATCCAAAAAGTCTCATGCATTCCCTGCTGGCAAAACACATTTTTCTCTTAAGCTTCCTTCTTACTGGAGAAGAAAAAGAGAGAGGGGTTGGGGCAAGAATAAATGAGATTAATCGTGAAACAAACCGGCTCTGCTCGGAGAGGGGGACGAAGAAAAAAGACCAAAACAAACAATCCACGTAGCAAAAGAAAGAAAAAAAAGAAAACGAGAAAAATAGATTCAATTTTCTTTCCGGTGGCAGGAAGAGAAGGGGAACAGGAAAGAAAACTACTACAAAGATTTCCCTGTGTAAAAAAAAAAAAAAAAAAAAAAGTAGATTTTGAATTCCCTTCCTCAAGGACACGGAGAAATATCCCTTACTTTTCCATGCGATGCCCAAGACCGAAAAACAGAATGCCAGGAGAGAGGAAAAGCCGGAGGAAGCCGGGGAAGTAGCGAAGCAAGAAGCGAAAGGACAGAAGCGAGTGCGAGCCGGCTGGGAAGAGGCGAGAGGGGGAACGGCAGAGCCGAAAACGAAAAAAAAAATCCAGAAAAAGAAACCAAAAAACCCCATGAAAACCCGAGGGGAGGTTGGAAACTGGCGAGAGGGACGGGAAAGTTGGCGAGCGAGGAGGAGGAGGCAGCGAAGGGTCACAAACCCCGCAGCGGGGACGAGCCGGGAGCTGCCGGAGAGGGGACGCGGAGCCGGGAGAGGGAGCGAGGGACGGAGGGAGCGAGCGGGGCAGGGGAGCGGGGCAGGGGAACAGGACTTACCGCCCGTCCCCTCGCCCGCCGTG
>JAHLSL010000102.1:2412216-2625256 GCA_025920805.1 Petroica traversi | reverse complement strand
TCGGAGCGCTGCCCGGCGCTGGGGGGCGGTGGGAGCTCGGGGCCGCCCTTCTCCTCACCCCGCTCTCCTCCACACCCCGCTGCCAAAGTACAGGGCGAGCCCCGGCCGCGCCGGGGACCTCAGGTTATTCTGTTGTTTTCCCCGAGATTTTTTTTTTCTCCCCGGCCCCCCATATTGTTTCTGGAAGAAGCAAGAATGCCTTTGGTGCTTCTGTGAACCGGGATGCGGGAAGCCAGCAGGCAGCGTTCTGATTTGGATTTTGATGATGGAAAATTCCCCGGAAAAAAAAAATAAAAAGAAATAAAGTCATAAAGCTCAGAGCAGCAAAGACTAAAAGTGGCTGTTTGGAGCAAAAAAAAAAAGTTTTGTGGATGAAGTTTTAATCAGTCTGGGAAAAATGACCATTAAAAAAAAATCCGGAACCGATTTGGAAATGAACTTCAGCGCTGTGATGCACAGGCATTTTTTGCTGTCTGCAAACACTGGCACAGGGTCTGCACTCAATTCCCAGCAGCTGCAGCAGCAGAGCAGCAGCACAGAGTCCCAGCTCTTTCCTGGGCTTGTGGCTCTCCCAAAACTCCCTGTGCCATGTCCAGGACATGCTGCTCATTTAAAGAAGAGTCTCATCAAACGATCTTTTTTTGTTGTTTGTGTTATCATTATTCCTCTAGTGGGTTTTGAGCATCTCGAAGTGTTTTTATGGAGATGTTTTTTTTAATTCCTGATCCTCCAGAGGAGAGCAGGATTTTGCTTCCACGCAACTCTGTGTTGGTGCTAAATGGGGGACATTTTCAAGACTGCACACATAACTTCAGTTTAGATTCAAACAAATTTTTGTGAGATTTGGGTTTGGAGATGTTTGTACAAATATTCCTAGTAGGTCTGGATCTTGGGTTATGATCCTGTCGTTCTTCACGGCTTCATTTTACTAAGCAGATTTTTTGTAAGCACACCTCCAAAGTTCCTGCTGAAAGTCTTCAGAAGGCCGTCACTTTTATTTCTTTGTGTAGGCCTTTTTATCCTCTTTTACAGAGGTGCTAAGCAGTCTGAGAGAAAGGCCTTAAGCACAACATGAAATGAAGGTGTAGTTGTAAAAATCAGGTTATTTTGTTGGGGACCGTGTGCTTTCTGTGGTCTCACCTTCAGATTAAGAAACTTTTAAAAATACAACACTTGGGGATAAAAGGAATGGTGCTGAAGACCGGTTCTTCATTCTACTGGATGAGATTTGTTTGCACCAGGTATTTTTTGCTATGACTTTCAAGAATATTGGGCGACATCCTAAAAGCATGATGCTTTTTCTAGGTAGATTCTTTGTTGCAAAATATTTAACCAAATATTCCTGTCCAGATCCTAAAAGCTGCTGTTCTCAGAATATACCACAGCTTTTTGGTTTGTTTGGTTGTTGTTGTTGTTGTTTTGTTGTTGTTTGTTTTGTTTTGGGGGGGGGTTGGGGTTTTTTGTTGTTTTTTTGGGGGGGTTGTGTTTGTTTTTGTTTTTTTTTTTTTTGTTTCGGGTTTTTTTTTTTGTAATGAAGCCTGTAAGTACAACAGGAGCTATAAAACTCATGGAAGAAATTTTTCCAAAATTCAGGCTTCCTAGGGACTGTAATGGAGTGAGTGGACTGGGAAGCTATTGAAGCTATATGACCTGGGAAATTTTTGTTAGGGCGAGAAAAGCCTTTTTGAAGGAGTTAATGGTTTACTGAAAACAAGTACTTGATAAGTCATTGAGTTTGTATTGTTTGCCTTTTCCAGGTGCTCGGAACTAGGAGCCACAACATCAAACATCGTGTTCTCTATTCAAAGTTCACTCACCAATTAGTTTCTCAAGCCCAACAAATAATTTTTGTGCACTTTCCATGTAATTTCCTGTGAGAAAGTTTAGTGAATGAAAAACAGCCTTTTATAGAGGAGAAATTAATGGCCACAATTAAGAGATTTCTGAATGTTCAGCACATGCACAATAAGGCATAAAATGTTTATGCTCAGTGTTGGTGTGGTGTTTGACTTGCTGGCTGAACACGGGCATTTTTAATATTCCAATATCTTATTTCTTCCTATTTCCTTTCTGCAATTTAGTTATGAGGTCACAGAAGGGAACACATTTCTGCTGCTTCAAAATGGTGTTTGTGCATTTTTCAGAGCAATTTTTGCACAGCTTGATAAGCCAAGACGTCCAGGGAGGGCATCAAATATATTTTCAAGAGTGATTTTGTACATCAAAAGTGTAACTCTTTTGGAAGGTGAGGTGGTGGCAAAAAGAGAAAAATTAATTTCTTGGATTGAATGAATTTGACCAAGACTTTGACCTAGGCTAGCACAGGGAAGATGACAGTGGCCATTTAAGCAAAAACGGGGGAAACCAAGCTCAAACCCAGTCATGAAATGGAGCTAAAATTGTATGAATACCTCCCTTACATAACACAGCAGTTCAGCTCCTCTTTTGTGAAAGAACAAGATGCCTCCTTTCCCCAGAAAATTGGTTAGGAGGATGTTAAGGAGTGATGCTAAATTGTACCAGCCAAGGGCAGCACTTTGTGTTGGTGCAGGGCAACTGCTGTGACAATTCTTCATTCCTCGTGAAGAATCACTTCTTAACTTACTTTTAATGTAAACCCGAATAATTTGTATCACATTCACCTTCACTCAATCCCTTCTGCACTTTGCTGGAGGAGGGTAAGGACTCCAATTTAGTCTTAACAGTGAAGCATATCCTTACATTTATGTGAAAATCCTGAGGATCGAGCCAGAAAAGTTTTCAGATCTGTAGAAAAGCAAATTTCCCATAAAGATCCTGCTTTGGTTTTTACAGAGGGGTAATTTAAGTATCCCAGGAAAGGAGCAAGACACACTTTGGATTCTAGTTGCACAGGGAATTCCTTATTCCGCAGAGCCACGTGCATGCAAAGCCTTATACATATGTTCATAATGAGCTCAGAAAGGAGAAAATAGGGCCACATGCCTTTTGGTTATGTAAGTTTCCCAAGAATTATGCCTTTTTGACCAAAACCAGGAAAATAATGTCTCTGAGGTTTCTTAATTTCCTCCTCCCCTTGATCCATCAGCAACAACTGCTGCCCTTGCCACTGTCATTTCACCTTGAGAAATGCAATGACTCGATGCACTCTTCTAATTTAATCCAGACTATAAAATCTGGCTCAGTGAGAACAGAAACAGCTCTGAGTGACCAGTGGCAAGTGATCAACACTGCTTTCATTGCCATGGGTTTCAGGAAGCTCTTCATGGTCAAAACAGAACAAACTCTGTCTCTGCAAACTCTTTCTTGAGGAAAAGTAGGGCTGGATCCAGCAAATTATTTAACTGTGTACATATATCCAAGCATGTAGATAGTCTCAGTGGGACTGCTTGCATGATCAAAGTTAGGCATGTGCTTAAGTACTTTGCTGAATTTGGTCCATAGCAAATAAATCTGAACTGATACTCAACAAGCAGAAAAACAAGCTTGTTTTAGAGTGGGGTTAATTTATGTCCAGTGGTGTATTTGATTAACTGTAAAATGAACATTTCAAGAGGCTGGTTTCTTTTAAAATAGAGCTGCTGTCTGATATTCAGGGGAAGCAAACAAACATCAGATTAAAATTTAAGGGCATTCTTCAAACTCTTTCTTCTTAATTTTGTTTTTCTTTTCAGTTAATATTTATTTCTTGGAGCCTGAGGAGCAATCATTCCTGGTTTTTCTCCTCTGCGTTTTCTAGGTCTTGCCTTGCTGTGCATTGAGTGTGAGTGATGTGCGGTGTTCCATATACAGAAAAACGCAATCTCAGTCTTCAAATGGTTGAAATTCAAAAGACAGATATTCTAAGATGGGAAATAGGTTCTATTTCTGTTTCACACAGCAGATTCTGGATACTCACAGAGACTGCAGATTTCAAGACTCGGCTCTGTGAAGAGATCCAAATGAGCTTAAAAAAGAAACCCAAACCAAATTCTTTCCCTTTCTTTCTGACCTGGTCATGAATGTTAACTAACACTAACTAGGGAATTAGCCTTGAATAAGCGACCAGAGCAAATTTATTTTTGTTGTCAGTACCAGCAGTAACTCTCCCAGTTCCTGGGTCCAGCCTAAGCACAATATAAATATATTCAGGGATACTTACAGTTCTGGCAGGCAAGATACTCAATATTCATGAGTGTGGCTCCTCTGTTCATTGCACAGGAATGGGAATCAGGTGAGCCTCATTCTGTCTGTTTATCAACAAATGGCTTTTTTCCTCTGATTTTTCTTGAGTAATAGAAAATCGCCTTCTTCCTTCAGAGCTAGACCAGTTCACTCAAGTTAGAGGAATACGTTGAAGACTGAAGTGGGGGAAGGCAACAGGGGAGTGAAACATTACTAGCAGACCTCACCCTTGTGCATTAGCCATAAGATTATAAGATTTGGATGAACACCTTTAAACCAGATTTTAAAGGCCTGTTTAAATCAATAGTTATGTGCCATGGTGGATTGTAAATGGTACTTTTTAAAATATTTTTCTTCAAGTTCTGTCTTCTGTAGATCATTGTGCAAGTGTCTTGGCTTTCATTAGAGAAAAAAAGTAAGTTTGTAGTTGCCATGGTTACAAAGAAAAGCAAGAAAGATGTGAACCTTGACAATTCTGAAATCAAAATGCAAATAAGAGGAAATCTAAATGTTGTATGATAAGGGAGGAGAAATTACCAATAGCAGTCTTCAGACACTTAATCTGAACATAACAGCAACAAAAATGTTGCGCCTCTTAAGTTTTATGCAAGTACTTTGCATCATCATTTTGCTAAGTCCTGGAAAGAAATATCAATATAAATCTCAAGCAATCCAAAAGAGAGAAAATGATGCACTATGGCTCTGAGAAAGTGAGCAGATACCAGCTTAAAACAAATTGATATCCCTATGGGGTCTTGCATCTCTCTTTCCTGGAGGACCTAGTTGGTGACAGAACCACTGCACCAAGCAAGGACTGAGAAACCATCTGAAGATCAAACTATCTAAAACGAGTCCTCTGTTGAAGAGTTGGCTCAGTATAGGAAAAAACTCACACCTTAAAAGGAATCCAATGATGGGGACAAAAATAGTTGACTTAACTAGGAGGGAATGACAAGGAGAAGATTTTAATTTAGGAACGTGGAAATGTGCCCTTGAAAGGGGTGTAATATTTAATGCAGGAGTTAATTTGCTGAATGTCTGAAAATCTGTGCCCTCATCTGATCAAGGACATTTAGACAAGAATATTTTTTTATAATGTACAGAGAAGTTGTAAAACTTTTGTAACTCCAGTATTTCTTTGGGTTGGGTGTTTTGGTTTTGTTCTTCCTGAAAACATAGAGGAATCCTTTTTTCTCTCTCCAGGTGTAATACAAAACTTTAGGATATTAGGATATCCTTCCATGGAATTCAAAAATCAGGAATATTTAAAGGGCCTGGCACAGTACTGTTGCTTCTGATTTAGGGCAATTATGATTTCCAGTGTAAGATATGGCTCACCAGCAATATGTTTAAATATATTTATAAGTAAATTCACTTTCAGTTCATAAATCAGAGTTTTGTTGTTATTCTTCTGTGAAGCTGGCAGAAGGGTGCCAAAAGATGTGCCTGCTTTTCTATTATGCACAGATTTTTATAATGCACATAAAAAGGAACACCAAGCCCCTTTCATACTTTGCCTTTGTTAATAAATTCTGGACCTTTATATTTTTTCCTCCTGCACAGTATTTCATCTCCATTGAAAATGATAGGAATTACCTGTCCCCTGAAGGAGCAAAATCAAGGCTAATATACTTTAAAATACAAAGAGTGCAAAATTTCAAAAACGCCTCAGTAGTTCCCGAGTTTAAGCCCCATTTTCATAAGTAAGTTAGGGCCAGGCCTCCAAAGCTTTTGGAAAATGCAAATACATGCCTAAAGCGCTTTCAAAACACACATTAAAATGGAGAAGGAAAAAAAACCCACCGCAGAATAAAGTATTGCTGCTGAAGTTTCCATCTTAAGTAGTTTGCATGGGAAAAAAAGAAGAGTTTTTCACTTCTCAGGGATTTTTGGAAAAGCTTGAGAATAATCACTGGCACTTTGCTGCATTTCCAGAAGCTTTGTAATAGAAGTTTTAGGCTGTCCTGCAAATCAGTTGCAGCAAAAATTGGTGCTGTGCTTTGCAAGGTCTGCATTTAAAGTGAGTTCAGCAGATTAATTTCTTTGTCAAAAGCAGTTTCCCTGTTGTCTTGTAAAGTCTTTTTCTTAGTCTCACTCCTTGCTTTTATGGTAGATTGGGAAACGTGAGAGGGCAAGATACCCTCTTTCAACAAAGAACTAATTTCCTGATCCTTATGACCTGAGTGAGCTGAGCTTCCCCACAGAGAAACAAATTGGATGACTGTTTTAGGATAATTGGGTAGTTCTATACCTTACAAGTAAGTTATTGGAAATCAGAGCTGTGAAAAGCTCTTTCCTGGCTTTACCTGTTGTTGCCCCTCATCGAGTCCTTTGTTGTTGAGAGGTTTCATTTATTGTCTACTTCCAACTGGAAAAGAGCAAAGAAATTGGCAAAGACAGGTTTGTCAGTAAGTTCCAGATATTTACATTATCAACTGGTTGTTAATTGGATTAAAATTTTCTTCCTGCTGATTTCCTTGTCCCTTCTCTTCCTTTTACATGGTATCTTTTTTTTGAAGGTCAAAATCTTCAAAAGTCTTGAAAGCTTCTGTGATGCTTCATCTACAACCACACATTTATTTACAGATCTGTGCACATCCTTGCTGGATTAGGGTTTACTGTATTAAACTTTAACAGTTGTGTTTCTTGGCTTCCAGTATCTGTTGGGAGCAGAGATTTCACTGGTAAATCAGGGTGGGAGATTCTCAATATTAGTTCCTCGTGTTCTTCCCCCAGCCACAAATTTTTGTTGTGCAGCACCCAGATTCTTTAATCTCTGAGAGCACTGATGGGTCTGAGCAGTCATGGCAGTGACACATACCCCACATCTGGGCTGATGTTTGCTGGCCCAGGAGACAGCAGAAGTTGCCATCCCTTCCCACCAGCTGTTTTCTGCACAGCCAACATTCAGTCTCCCAGGAGCATAATGAAGGTGAATTTTCCAGCATCCTGAGGCAAGGGAGAGCCTTCCCCTCCGCCTTGGGTGTGGATATGCCCATGGGAACAACTGGAACTGATGGAAGGATACCCAAGCCAGTCATGGATAGCTGGAACAGTGGTGGTGGAAGCTTAGGCCCAACCTGAGGTCAGGGCAGGCTAATTTCCTTTTCTGGGAAATAATCCAAATACATTGTACTCTTTTCTGTACTGTTTTAGGGCAGTCATTTATTTAGAGCAGCTCTTTTGCTGAGTACCAAGCCCAATCTGGCCCAGCCAGTTCCCTTTTGCAGCTTCACATCTTTTGCAGTTGGGAAGGACTGGTTTGCTGCAGAAGGATGTCAGAAGGGAGGTTGTTGCTGCTCGTATTCCATCACAGTAGGGGTGGTTATTATAGGTCCATTCGTGGGAAGGAAAGGGGGAAAGCCACTTTAAAGAGCACAGAGATGCTCTTTAAAGTGCATCTTTAAAGAGCAGGGCATTCCTGCAAGAAGGAGGAGCAGAGTCCTGCTTGAGGGAACTTTCTGGGGCTGTCTTCTGCTGGTTGAAGGTGAGTGCCACCTTCTCGTGGTTGTAACTCCACAAGGCAATTTTTGCCCCAGAGAAAATAACATGCTTATATGTGAAAATATAACTGCAAGACCTCTGGAAATGTCCATGCTTATAATGCCTGGAGAAGGGTAATTTTTATTTTGGGTTCAGGGCCGCATTCTCAGCATTGCTTCAAAAAAGAGCGATAATGATTTACACTCAATGAGGATCTGGTCTTTAATTTTGTATACCAAGTAAAAATGACCACTGGTTTCATTTTTTTCCCCCACTGCTCCTGAAGTACAGCACTCCAGTGAACAGAATGATGAATATTCCAATGTCCTGAATATGATGGATTTTAATTTCTTATTAGAGGAAGCAGAGGAAGAGAGAAAGTAATAGCTTTAGAGAGAATGGCTCTGTTTGTTTTTTTAAGTACCTACATTTGCTTGGTAGTCTGCTATGTAAGTGAATTTCCTTGAAATTTGATTATTGATGTACCATTTTTATTATTATATCTTTTATGTCAGACAGCCCACCAGCACAATTCCTCAAAAGAGAATGAAAGTGGTGTAAAAACAGAATAAGAGCTGTAATGCTAAATGGCAGGAAAAATATTAGTATCAAATAGTCGGTCAAAACCCAGCAAAATTGTTAAATTATTGATGTTTTTCTGAGGAACTCAGCTTAAAAGGGTTCTGTTAAAATTATGTGGTAGGAATTTCCAATATATAGACATAATTTAATTTGTTCACTAAAACTTTCTATGTAAACATGGGCATGGGAGGTGTAAGTGATGCAGCCACAGCCCTCTGACACTGGCTGGATTTCTTCGCTGCTCTAAAATCATAGCTCCAAGCTGCTTTCAAGGGTCTGCTCCATAAGGAAAAGCAAGCAGGAAAGCTGAAAACACACAGTAAATTGATTTAGACCAATTTTTATTCTTTCAAGCAAAAGCAAGTAACCTCTAATCTCTTTGTTTTTCTGACCTGTACCTGACTTCTGCTGTTTGTTTGCTTTTTCATGTCCCTGGATTTGTGTCATGCCTAAACAAAGAGATGACTGATCTTTTTTTCCTGGTCAGTTTTAATTTGTTTTCCATGACCTGTGTGTGCAAATGGCAGAGGTGTGAGGTTTGAAATGCTAAGGGGCAGCTGAAAAATAGGCCTGGAATAAGACTCTTTTTAGGTATGGTAGCAGAAGAGGGTTTCTCAAGGAATTACCCAGCCTTTCAGGCAAAGACAGGAACAAAAGAAGAGCCAAGCTGCTGTAAGATAATCCTTCTGTTTATCAGTGCTCTACAAACACCACTTGTAAAGTAATGATAAGCCCTTGCACTCAGATAACACAGCTCATGCTGACATATCTCAGAGATGCTGTGCAGATCTCCCAATTCAAAAGAGGCCCTTGCCTACATTCAGGTGAAATGGTGTTCCAGATGGTCCAGTGAATATTTTAGAGGCTGGCAGTGAAATCAGAGGCATTTGGGGCAAGCAAGAATAGTTCTGTAGACCAAGAAATGAAGAAGAACAATAACAGGACATTGTTAGTTGGAACACATAGAGAGGGACAGGCTGACTATAAGGAAAATTTGGTTTAGACAGAATTTTGTTTCTTAGTAGTGAGAGTGTTAAGAAGATGATGCTGTTTGGTTTTTTGTCAGTTAAATCCTGTTGTGAAGCTACTTTTGTTTTCTTTCATCATAATTTTTTTTTGTTTTTCTTTCATCCAAAGGCACCCTTCCTAAAACAACGTTCCCATCCTTTTTGGGGAAAGTTTGCCAAATTCATGCACCTTTTTGTGCGTTGCACTTTGTGAATATTTCATCTTCCATAAGCCATGCCAAAGACTCTCATCATGAAAACAAGGATCTAAATAATTCTGGGTTAAATGAGGGGTGTTTTTCTCTTTTCCAGTACTAAGTGTTTATAAACTTCAAAGTAATAATAACCTTGAAAAACATTACAAAAATGAACACTGCTTTGAAAAATCAATGCTTTAATTCAGAAGTGCTGCTATGAAGCATCTGGGATGGTTTTGATTTTTTTTTAGACACATCCCCATCTTATGCAAGCAATTTGTTGATATCCACAAGACCCAGTTCCCTCAGGACTAGCCTGGTACTTATTCAATGTAAAAGAATGGAGTTCTCAAAAGAGTCTCATTTAATGTGTGGTACTATGAATCTCCACTGATGGAGGGCATGTCTCAAATCTGAGCACGAATTCATTTTTAATTTGTTTTCTCATGGCCAGTATTTGCTTCCAAGTGGGTGAGAGAGTGCTGGTGCAGATCATCCTATGGGAGATGCCTGCCTGGATAGAATGCAGCCAAAGGGGATGTTCAGGGACAGGGCTGTTGTCCCTGTGGGTCATTCCTCTGATCCATGGCCCCTTGGAGCAGGTACAGCCCATGTGGGGACTGTACATCCGGACAAACAGCTGTGCCTGGCACAGGCGCAGAGGAGAGGAGAGGTCAGGGACCTGTGGTGTAAATACGGGAGAGAAAAGCCAAGAGGATGAGAGAGGAGAAGGGGTGGCCTGTACCGAGAGTCCTCTGCTCAGTGTGTGACACCCAGAGGTCTTCTTTTCTGAGGGCTCTGTATGATTATCACGTTGGTCTGCAGGAAATTAAGGGGACAATTTCACCTTCTCTACTCTTTCTTCAGGGCTTGGCAGTGGTTTCAGAGCCCAAGCACTTCATGATTTGCTTTGTTACACAGCAGGCTAATGCAGACCATCACCTGGGAAGGTGATGGAAATGGTTTTCACTCAGTATCATGTGAGAAAACTCCTGGAGAGTCAACAAAACCTCATGCTCCCTGCCAAGTGAATTTATGTGTTTTGATCTTAATTTGTGCAGACACAGAAATCCCCCGGACCAGCCTTAGTTTTCAAAGCTGTTGAGAGAAAATCCATGCTTTCCTCTGGCACTGGAAAAGTCTGTGGGTACAAGCAGGTGCCCTTGGTACCTGCCTTGGACCTGCATACACTGTGCCCTTCCCTCTGTGTGACAGATGAAATCCCTCTGTGCAACAGTGAGTGTCAGACAGCTCCAGCCAAATCAGTTCTGACTTGAGCCCCCAAAGCAAACTCCACACATCTGTAATATATTTATGGCTCTGCTTGCTCATTTGTCCTTCCTGTGGTCTCTTTTAATGAAGGGTATGAAAAATTAAACTCCTTCATAGGCTCCAGCAAGCTAAACAGACATAGTGAGTGAATGCTCTGTTCCTGAAGCACTGTCCTGCCAGTTACTGGTTGACAAATTTACGTGGGTACATGGAATGGGATCTGTAATGAGCTTCCTACATATTTGGGGCCAAACTGTGCCAGGAGAGGACTCATGTGAGTCCCACACTGAGACTGAGGCCAGTTTTATGGCCCTGAAATAGGCAGTGCTGTTTGTGCAGCAGTAAGTGAATTTACAGCACATAACTCCAGAATTACATTTTTAAAATTATGCAGCAGCAAAATAGCCCAGAGAGGGTATGTGGATGCAAACACCCCTGATGGTGCATGGAGCAATGAAAGGGGAAGGTTGGAACTGTTTTTCCCTATTCTGTGTCTTTAAAAAATGTGATTCTTTCACAGACTGGAGGCTGCCTGTTCAGTCCTTTCAAGGTGGATATAACTAACACACTGCGCAATTTACATAAGACTTATCTTTGGTTAAATTCTTCTAAAAGGATACCATCAATTTAAAGATTACTTTCCCCTAGGTCATTAAAGTTAGGCACATACTAATTTATTAAAGGGTAATGTATTATACCGAGGAAGTGATAGTATCTGCCAGAAATTCCAGGGAGGCTGGAGAGGTCTCGCTGTGATGAGCCAAGCTGATAACAGCACACGGCGAGACAGCTGCCTTAATGGAGCTGCTTGTTCCTTACGGACCGGGGGTGCAATAATACTTTGGGAAGGCGGCGAGGAGAGACACAGCAGCGGAGCCCCCGGCAGGAAAAAAATTGAAACACATCAAATCTTATTTACCGGGCAGCCCTGTGACACATCACAGGAGTGGCCCTAACGCCGATTAGCATGTGCCAAGTGCTGTCCAGCCATGTGCAAATAAAAAGCTCCTCTGCGGAAGAGCTTTCACAATCACAAAAATGTGCAAAAAGCCTGGGTGGATGCCCCATCGAGCAAGCGGCCTGCCAGGAGATCTGCAGGTTTGCAGTGTAAATAACCCTTTCCTAAGTTAGCTCTCCATAGATGTTTGCAGATAAAATGACCCTGTGGGGTCACAAAGGTGGTGATACAAAGGTGCCCAGATCACCTGAGGTGGAGGGAGAGTAGTGATATTCCCAGCCCATGATGTATCAGCAAGAAAAATGCAGCAATTTCAGAAGTCAAACCTGAAGGCTACACAAACTCATACTCAGGGATGAGCCACTGAGACTGTGGAGAGAGATGCTTCAGTGTAACCAGCACTGGAGGAACAGCACACCGGGAAGCACCAGCATCAGCAAAGGGACAAGGTGACAGATGTAAACTGGAGCAAGTGTGATCCCTCAGCCTCACTCAGCACGCTGGGATTAGCCCTGCAGGTCACTGAGAAACGCTGTTCACTAGAAAGGGTGGGTGAAATCTCAGTGGGAATCAAAGCTGAATTGCAGAGGTGGCTGCAGCAAGCCAGGATGCAAAACCCATGGCTGAGAGTAGGGAGGAAAGAGCAAAGGCAGCATGAGAGGCCTGGAAGTTGGTCTGGGCTTGAATTTGGGCTCTGTGTCAGCAGGATTGTGTAAGCAGGGAAGCTCCTGCCTGTGCCGCGCTCCGGGGCTGGGGCTGGAAGTGGAGGCTGGCAGTGATACGGGACGAGTTCCTCTCATGGACAGGAAATGTGTACAGTGGTTTCCCTCCGGTCAGTGCCAAACTAGGCTACAGGGACAGGGCAGAGGGAAGGAGCATAAAACCCCCATGCTTTATGATGAAATAATATTGTTAATTATTGCAATTCTAAGCCAGTCCCAGGATTTAAGAATAACACCCTCAAAGTTCAGCATAAAGTGCCCTTCCTGATGTCTCCTGTTTTGAGATCACAAATCATTTCCAGATCTTTGGCTTCTAACACACACCATCAGCACAAACCTTTTCCCCCAACATTTTCTGTTTTTAACCCCTGAGAGGGTCTGGGCCTCTCAATTGTGATCTGCTTTTTCCTAAATCACAAGGAGGCATCAGTGAGAGCTGAGGGCTGGAATGCCATGGGGCAGGAAAGGCTTGTTCCAGAGGCCAGAGCAAAGGCATTTTCATGCAAGATCTCCTAGAGGCTCCATCATCCCACACCACAGGGACACACAGGCTTCTTCTGCCCTGCCCAGGAGCAGCAGGAGCAGGGAGGCAGAATTTGGGCAGCTCTCCTGGGAACACAGTGACAGACTCTGACTCAGAGCATGAACAACCTTGCCCTTCCTATGGATGTTTCCTTGAAAGGAGTGACTTAGCCTTAAGCAAAACTGGAACACCAAGAAATTGTTGGAATTCAGGAATCACTTGTTTTCCTTTTGCACAGTTTCAGGCTTTTTATTTTGTTTTTTAAGGATAGGCCTTATTGCGCCTCATACTCATCTTCTGGTGTTTAGCAACTTTTCATATGAGAAAGACACGCTGAAAAGTTAATGCACATAATTTTTGAATTGTAAGACAGCTTTCAAAGGAACTGAATGTGATTTTTTTCAGGGTTACTGTCAAGAAATCTTTGCGGTTTTGAAACTAAAATATGTTTTCCTAATTTTAAAACAACCTGCCTTCACTGTGAAGTTTTGATCAGAGCACAGAACCTGAATTGTGTGTTGGGCACTGACTTGAGATGGATTTGTGTCTTGAGCAATGAACTTCACCTCTTCCCTAGTTTTCCTATTTGAACTATTGTTTTTCTTCCAGCAGAGCTTTATAAACATCCCAGGAAAAAGAACTTGGAGAAATGTGCTGTTATACAACTGCTAATCATTACTATTCTTCTATTGTATTTGGTGACATAAGAAAGCCCCAGCCAGATGCCTTGAGATCTGAGGAAATGTCTGCAAGGCATCTTTGTGGTAACACATGGGTGCAGATTCCATTCATCATTTCCTTGACAGTTTAACTAACTACTCCCAAGCCAAAAAAGATTCCTGAAATCCCTCCCAGAAATATTAGCTGAAGGACAGGAGCAAGTCAGTATAAAAGCAGCCTGTGTGGAAATGCCAAAGCTCGGGGACTGTCAAGAAAGGGGCTGCGGAACATAATAAAAAAATGCTGCCTGGCTATACAGAGGCCTAAATTCTATACACAGGGATTTACACCTCTACTGGCCAAAAAAAAAAAAATACAAAACACCCAAAAAACAAACAAAATAACCCCAGAGCTCTGCACATTGTACACAGTTGGAACCATTCATCCAGAAACTCTGGTTTGAACTTTCCGAAGTACCTGTGGGATTTAGAACAAATCCCAGTTAACTTCAGTAGAACTGGGGCCCTCACACTCTTGAATAATTGAAAGCTCCAGTCAGAATCACCAGAAACATGTTTTTCAGCCTTTTACAATTTGCAGCACCTCAAAACGTTTCTTTTTCCAGAGGAAGTGTCACTTCCTGATAGTGATTTAATACAGCAGAAAATAGGTTTGCTTTTCTTAGTTACCCTCTGCAGACCCCTAAAAAACACTCTTTGAACACACGGATTGCAGGTTAAAAACTGTAACTTTGACATATTTCAAAATATTTATTGTTTTCTCTAGAGTTCTTTGTCCTGGCATCACTCAAACAATTATGCAAAAGGCAGTGTCTAGTTCTTGTGGTTAGAGTAAGCTGAAAAGCATTAACTTTAAATGTATAGTATTGAATTTTTTTTAATACCTGTTGCATTAGCTTACAATTTTTGCATGGTGTTGGTGTTGGTGATGATGTATTCCTGATATTACATGCCTTGTGTTGGTCCTCTATACATATATTGGTATATGCTCAATGTTAAAACCAAAATTTATATTGACATATGGGGGGGGAGGAGACACCTTCCACACTTTTTTCCTGCTGAACACCTTGGAAAACCTGGGGAAGCATTCTGTCCAGGACCATCAGAATATGACATTATTACCTTACAAAGTGACGTGCAAGTTGAAGTGGGGTTCCATACTGTCCTCAGGGACATTATAGAAAATATGAACTCTACTCTGTGTTGAAGCCTGCAAGGAAAACAACCTGAGGAGAGCACAGAGAGGCAGGATCAGGCCATCAAACACAGCTTTAAAGGTCGTATTCCTCTCTCAGCACCAGAAGGAACCACGGCCATAAGCGGTTTGCTTTGTGTTTATGGCTTTTACCTTGGTGTGTAGTTTGTCTTCTAATAAACTTCTTGACTCACTAATCATCTGTTCAGAGGAGCTTTCTGAGATGTGACTGGGAAAAGATGAATGCGTCCAGTTCTGGTATTATGCAGTGAAATGCTACTCTGCATATTGTATCTGCAGCATGATATATTGGCCTATAAAACAGCACGGGAAAGGCTTTGGGCAGGCAGGGGGCTGCTGAGAAGCATGGGAAGGAGGGGCTTGGTGAGCTGTGTGATGAAGGGAGGCAGTGCAGGGAAAAGGTTCTTGCCTTGGTGAGGCCTAGCAGGTAATGGGAGACAATGGAGGGAGTGATTTGGGGTGAAAGATCTCTGCTTGATGTGGTTGTAAGAGAAACAGTCACTGCAGGACTGTAAAGAGCAACAGCTGGAAGTGATGATGAGCTGTGCGATGCAAAGAGACAGAACACCACAATAATCCCTCCCAAATTGTGGGATATCACAGCTGGATACAGTGGGAACTGAAAATCACAGGCCAAGGTTTTCCCTGCACCACGGCCAGCCTGACCACAACTGGGGCACTGTCACCATCCTTACACACTGCAGTCACACACTGCCTGAGGCCTGGGCAGCTACAGGATTTTAATGACTTGAGAAAGCAGCAAGGCCCTTTCTGACACAGAGTGACATGTTGGGAGTTGGGAGACAAGCGAGGAGCAGTGTATGAGTGTTTAATTAATCTACATCCAGCCTGAAGGCAGTACTCAAAAGAACTCCAGATTCTTCTGTGTACAAGGGCAGATTTCTCCCTCAGCCTCAAACTCACCAAGGGTTGATCTGGAAAACCTGACCTGGCTGTTTTTCTAAAGGTTTGGGTCATTCTGTTTCATTTGGTTTGGTGGGCAAAAAGACAAGCTTGCAGATACATTTAGGCATTGGAAATGAATTGTTAATTGCTACAGTTTGAAAAAACAGATTTCTCCAAGGTATTTGAAGATATTAATAACACGAAACAGAGACTTTCAATTCTGAATCACAAGTTAAAATCAGCTCCAAATGAGAAAGGATCCAACATTGCCACTTCTAGAAAAATGCTTGGTAGCCTTTATGAAGTTAGCCGGGCTTGCTCAGATAAAGTCTGCCCTTTGATTTTCACAATTTTGGTCAGTGTTGAAAGGGATTGGATTGTTGTGGTCCACAGCCATTCCAAGGTGTTCACAGTTGAAATGTAGCACTGTAAGCAGAACTGCAGGAACCTGAGCACTTGTTTCATCTGTTCATTTGTTTCAATGGCTGGCCCCTTGGCAGAGTTCAAACAGCCTTTCATGGCTGCTGAATGAAGGGAAATATTGGGAACATGCAGCCAACATGGCAGATCTGGGGTCCAATTTGCTTTTAAACCTTTGGGCATTGGTTATAGGGTGGTATGGGATAAAGGAGGATTAACATTAAACAAACCCCTAGAAGATCATTTCTCCTCTGAAAATTTTTTTAAGTACCAGGAAAAGCTACACGGTCACTGAGACCTTTATCTGGTCCCTTGTTCTCTGAGCCACTCTGAACATCTTTACTCCCATGACCTTGTACTTTTTTTTGCTGTAGAAAAGCAATGGCCTTATTAAATATATCTGACCAAACAGGTCCCTACTGCACACCCATTGTCTGTGTGCTGAGGGTCACAAGGACAGAAATAAAAAGCCATTACTCTGGTGACCCTTGTGATATGCATAAGGAATATGAAGCAAGATTATCTATATTGAGAAGGGAGTTTTCTGAGTTTCAAGTACCTATTTTTACACTGTGTTAGCATCTCCTCTGCCCTTCCAAGCCTTGCTAACAGAACATCATGAGCAGGAGAGTGACCCCCTCTCCTGCTGAATCAATTCTGCTCTTTGGGCTTATGGGATGCCAATAATGACTGTGAACTTGCCACTGGCGAGGCAGGACGCATTTTGGAGCAGGAATTTGCTGACAGCAGAAAAGCAGTGGACTCCTGATTTCCTCTCCAGGCTCCAGAGAGGGATTTGTTCTAGTGAGCTGTTTTCTGCCTACCTTTTTGAAGCATGATCTTTCCAGTTTCCCCTTCTCACTCTTGGGATGCTACTCATGTGTTGTCTCTGGATTCTCCCATCACCTTGGGTGGGTTTTGCAAACCACAGGGAGGTCCCAGGGGCCACATCCTGACCCCCATGTCTTGCCCAGCTTCCCTCTCCCTACCCCAGGCACCCAGTGCAACCTCTGTAAACCTCATGTCTGTTTTCTGCCTCAGATATTGTTTCACAACCTAATCTCCTTCTCTTGTTCCTTATCTTGCTCCTCACGCTGCTGTACCATTCTGGTAGCTTCCTTCTTCACGTGGTTCAGGAGGAGAGAAATCCTGGGAAAGTAGGAGGGAAGGAGTGCTTGCTCTTTGCTTTGGTGCCCCATCCACAGGCTAGAGGAGTAGCAATCACAGAATCATAAAACAGTTTGGGTAGGAAGAGACTTTAAAAATCATCTTGGTCCAAGCCCTTTCCTTCTGTACCTTGGACCTGCCTCTGAGTGCTGGCACAGAGCTCATCCAGTGATTAGTGGATTAGTGAGATTAGTGAGGTGTGTGAAGGGGCCTTGTATCAGAGAGAAGTGACATTGAGAGGTCTGGGACAACCCAGCCCGGAGAAGGAGCCAGGCAAGGACCTTCCCATTCTTATCCCAGAGCTCTTCGACAAACTCAGCTGATGACATGGATGTAGTCTCTGGGTCTGGTTAAATGCTGCCTGTTGTTAAATTGGGGCAAGCTTTCACAAAGGCAAATTTCATGTTCCTTTCTCAAAGGCTGACAGTGTCAAAGCCACTCTGAAAAAGATTACCAAAGTATTTTGACAAGGCAAAATACAACCTAGCCCTGGTCTTAGAGATAAGAGAAACTTCTGGCTAAGATTTTCCCATGTACTTCAGGTTTAGTTAAATATTCAGCATGGAAATTTTAGCTAAAATATCTAATGTTTGGTAAATGTACCTGAACAATCTTAACCATAGAGCTGTCAGCCTCACCTACAAGAAGTGGCTTGCACCCTTTTGGCAGAAGGATCTAGGATTGAATGGGTATAAGGCAAAGCTGGGAAAATAAGGTTGTTAACTATTTCATCAACAGGTTTTTTTAAAGTTTATAATACCAACGATTTTTTAGAACATGAGATGCTTTTCTTTTCTTCAGAAAGCAGCATTATAATGAGGGAGGAGTGGAAGTGCATGTGCTTTTCATCTGCACAGAACACAAAGAGACTACGTAATGTAAAGCAAGCCTTAAAAGAGACAAATAAGCAAGTTAGAGAAAAATACTAGGAGAATAAATCTGGAGAACAACACTTCAAGTGCACACTGAAATGCTTCCATATCTTCTGAAGTATATGAGCTAAGCAGAGGAAACTGCTCCTGGAGTCATGGCGCGGCTGATAGATGGGCTCGCGCGCCTGGGACTGATAAACAGGTTTTGTGCAAATCTCTTTCAGACCGTTTCCCTTTCCTTCTGATAAATATTTTAAGAGATTTGCCTCACCAAGATGACTTCAGTATGAGAAAGTGAAAAGAGGAGGGAGTTTTAATATTAATGGATCTGAAAGGGTTTTATGAACTTTTTGTTTTGTTTTGGTTTTACTTTGTTTTATACAGCGGGCAACTGGTATCACTTACAAACTCCCACAGAGAGTCTTTGCTGCTGCTGCTTTTGCTGTGGTTGCAAGCCCCTCACAGGCAGAAGTCTGAACAACTTCTGGTACCTTTACAGTCTTCCAGTTTCCCTCTTTTTCTCCTAAAGCCTCTGCCTGTCTGCAGAGCCCTGGAAAGACGGCAGCCACGGCCCCACCCCGCTGGTGGAAAGTTCCTGGAAACCATCAATCAGAAGGAGTTGCCTTTAGCAACCAACAACAAATCTGCCTGAGTTCACCGCAGGGATGGAGAGTACGTGGTTATTACTCTGTTGATGTTCAGCTGATAATTCCTGGCATCGGGAAGACTTAACCTGTAGGAGCTTTCAGAGGGCAAGTATTAAGTAATGTCTGCAGTGTGCAGTGGGAGTCTCCTCCAGCCTGGCTGCAGCCCAGTCACTGTCACTGAGAGCAGGAAGGATCCTGAACCAGTTTGGAAACAAAGGACCATGAGCTGCCTGTCTCAGTTGCTAAAAACACCATCAGGCAGCCTTGAAGTCCTCAGCAAGGGTTGAAAAATCTGCGGGGGTGGCAATGTCCCAGTCAACTTTTCTAATAGCCTGAATTATGGTATATTTTAATGTTCTTATTGCTGACTTGTTATATCAAACCTTAAACACTGTGTTAAGGGAAGATATATGTAAGATACATGTATTATAAGACATAGGTGTGTGTGCTCTCCATATATTTTTGTACTCAAAAACCATATCTACCTGTGAATATTTCACCTAGGTACCCCACAGGTGTGCAGTGCTGTCTCCAAGCTCACCAAGAAACACCTCCCATCCCTTCCCAGCACAGAAAAATGAGATAGCATGAGCTGCAAGATTATGGAACATAGGATGCACACACAGAATTACAGTCATTTGTAAGCCTTATCCACAGACCAGATGCTGCCTTCCACAGAGAGGGGCTAAAAATGTGCAGCAGCCTCTGAGGTGGGTGTCAGCACAGGGTTATGAATTCTGACCCTCCCAACCCAAAATGTTCCCCTAGGTCAGTGCAGTGTGGGTTTCAGCAGCTGCCACTGTGCTAACACCTACACCCTTGGGAACAGGAGGTGGAGAGGAAAAGGAGGGAAAACCTGAACATACACTTAAAAATCAGCTCGGGTTTCAAGGGGGAAAAAGCCAAAGAGGAGGATTTCCTTACTCCTCTCCTCCCCTGAGCCCCAGATGTGGGGAAGGAGCCTGTTGTGGTGTTGGAGCGAGGCAGAGCTGCTGTTGTGCAGATCCAGCATCTCTGCTTGTCCTGCCTTTGGGGAAGTTCAGTGATTTCAACACCATCTCTGAGATTTTCCAGAGAGCACAATCTCCCAGTTAGTCATTCAGCCTATTCTCCCAGTGCTCTTTTGAAAAAAACAAGGCATTTTCAGAGAAGTCAGAGGTCATCACTGGCTTGGCTTGACCTTTACACTTGTATGTTTTTATCAGAAGGCAGGGGAATGGCTTTCAATGCTTGTAAACCGGAACGCAGTGAGTTTTGTTTTCTCCTCAGGAGTTTTAGAGCTCACTTCCTCAGACCTATTCACAATCTAAAAATAACTCTCTTTTCATCAATTCATTAACAAACCCTATTGCAGTGCACTGCACCTTTTTATTGATGTTCTTAGGGATATAAATAACTGCCTGACCACTTCTGCTGGACAGTCGAATGCCAGAGCATTTATTTATTTAATGAAAGAGCAATAAATTTTTAATTTTCCCTCTCTCTTTTGGCAGCTGCCTAAAAGCTACAGGAATTCCTAAAGTCAGAGGGACTGCTGCATACCAGAACAGGTTCTGCTCCCTGAGTATCTGGTCTATCCTTTGGTAGGTCTGGGCACCTGAACACAAAAGGGACTACAAAGGCAAAAGTGGAAGAAACTAGAATAAAATACCCAGTTTTGCATTCTTTGGACTTCATGGTGATAGGGTGGTAAATTTTTACTTTTATTTATGTTCACTATGATGTGAATGTATGCAGTAAATTTCCCAAGAGATAAAGGGAGAAATATAAAACAAAATTATTCTTATTTAGCAATAGATGACCATTTTCTTCATCTAGCCCACATTTTCACCCTGCTGGGGTAGGCGAGAAGGCACTCCTTGCTCTGAAGAGTTTAAAACCTAAAGAAACCAGAGGATCTTCAAAGTCAGGCACAGTCCTCTTTTAACAGACAAATAAATTCCACCTGCAGAAGTCCTGTGTCCTTCTGCACAAGATCACTCTTTTTCCCATAGTTTCTTTTAAAAATTAGATGAACTTTGCTAATTAGCAGCATTGTGCACCTGATCTTTTCTTTGGCAAGTATGTTCCTTAATGTGCCAGTTAAAACAACTCAGTTACCTTTGGCCCTCTCAGTTTATTTAGAGATCTCAAAGTACCTCAGCATACACGCAGCAATAACTGATAAGGGAATGAAATTATAAACAATCCTAATTTGTATTATGCTGGCTACACTAAAAAGCTGCTTTTCCATAATTGCTTATTGCCTCTGTAATCCTCACAAGAAGACCTCTGAAAATCTCCCTAGAGCATAAAGATAGAATGGAACCAAATGGGGAAGGGGCAAAGGGAAACAGCTTTAATAATTGAGGAAAATCTCATTTAAGCAAAGGCTAATTCATGAACACATGAAGCTTCATCTAGTTCAGTGTAAAGGCTCCAAATATGGCTGGAAGGGAGGAAAAACAGTTTTTCCTGTCAATTGTAGATTATCCATCTAGACTAGACCTAGACTAGACCTAGGCAAAACCTGAGCCTAGGATGGAGAGACTTTGCTCGGTAAGGTATACAAGGAAGCAGGTGGAGTTGAAGCAGCTTTAAGCCTCCAATCCAGTTCAGAAAATACTAATTTCCCATTTGATTACCCTAGTGCTGAGAATTCATCTGTTTTGAGCACAAGTAAATGTGGTTTTACGTCATGTGGGGGGTCTTTGTCCCTAAAATAGAACCTGAGGGGACAGCCCTCTTGCCATGCCATGGGTAAATTCAATCATATTGTTTCAGCTCTGTTTTTACCACAGTTCTGAGCCACACCAATCTCTGTGAATCAACACTGCCATGTTTGGGACAGCCTAGTTTCCTTGCTGCTTTTTCCCATATTTCTCTGCCACTTAGTCCTTGGGACAGAGACTAGAAAGTAGTTCCTGTTTGCCCCCCTGAGTGCCAGTGTGCTAGATGAACACACAATGCACAAGTCCTACACTTAAAGAGAAGTATAATCCATACCTGTCACTTGCACTCAGATAGATTTAAATGCATTCTGAATTGATTATTTTTTATTTTAGGGTGCATTCCTTGTTCAGTACCATTTGCTCCTTGTAGTAAATCCACACCGAGCAGGGATGAAGCAAAAAAGCCAACCACAAGAGACAACCAACAGTACAGAGGTGACTGAGGCCAGTTCTAGGGAGAAGTAAGTTCTGGGAAGTTTAATGTTCCTGGACTGGCAGACCCTGTAGCAGATTCCTGGGGGCAGTGCTGGCATTGTTTGCTTCTTCCCCCATGAAAGATTTTGCAAGTAAAGGCCTCGTGATGAAGGCAACATCTTTTTTTAGTGTATTCTCCCTGAAAGCAGAACACAATTTCTTCAGCTTTGTAATTCAAAAGTATTTTAATTCTGTAATGGCATTTATTCTTCAGGCTGTGAATTGACCATAAATAGTTCTCAGCAAGAATTTGCTGTTGGGACTGTGGTATTTATTAGAGACAAGTCAGATGAAGTACCTCAGGCTAGACTGCAGCCCTTTTGGTCTCTGTCCATGGCAGTGAGGAGGCTGGTAGGACCTGAGGAGATGTCCTCACCCCAAAACACATCACAGCTTTCCCCATTGCTTCCTCACTGCCTTGGCTGCTTGGCAGAGCTGGGAGAAAGAGAGAGAAGGATTTGGGCACAGCATTTGGGGACTTAGAAGCTCATGTGCCAGTGGAGCTCAGCGTATTGCACAGCCCCATGCACGAAATAATCACAGTCACTGCTTCAAGGCACCCATATTTACAGGCATCTAAAATTAATAGTGATTAAGGCAAACTGCCTTGAGTTGAACAGTGTTCAACATTGTCGTGCACACACCATGCATAAAAGAGCCTTCAGTTCTTGGAATTCAGTGGTCAAACACTCTTTGCAACTTTTTAAAATTAATAATGTTCTTTATCCTCCAAGCAGGCATACTGGATTTTGCTGTGCAGTCATTTTGATACCTGCATGCACTAACTCATCTTTACCCAGTCCCACCAGTGAGATCCATGGGATGGGGTCAATCTTTGGTCACAGAAATAATTGCCTGAGTCTGATGTGGTGCATGTCACCACCTTTCCAGCAAGAAAGGCATAGATCCCAACATCACTCTAGGCCAATCTGCCCTCTCTGATTTGAGTTTCCCATTTGCTTTATTAGTTTAAACATTTACAGTGAACATAACCTCATAGCAGAAGCCATGGCACAGCAGACGAGAAAACAGCTGAAATGTTTGTCTCCAGGGACCAAATCCTGAGACACTTTGCAGGCAGGTATTGGGTCAAAGATTGATGCAGCAGGATAAAAGTTTCCCTGTATAGACTAATTTTATTGGAAGCAAAGCAGCCAATTCATCCACCACTAATGTTGCCATTTTTGTTACTAGGAGAAAATATATCCCAATTATTAGCCCTGTGAGTATCTAGTGCTTATTAAAAATAAATACCATTCTTTTTAGTCCAGTTGAGAACTTTCTGAAATTCTTTTTCTGCAAAAGAGTGACTGTTGTGGGATGCAGAATGCTCCTATTTTTAGTCTTGTAGCTATACTTGCCAATCTTTGAAGAGCATTGATACGAACCAGAAACAGCTGGATCTTCTGTCAGCAAAATGGGAAAGTAGGTGGTGTGTAGTCATTGAATTAAGGAACTTCATTGCTGCCCATAATCACTGATTGCATATTATCTAATGGCAGAAGAAGAGATATTGTTAACATCTGACAGTTTCAATTTCAAGTATTTTTAGGAGACGCATCAATTGAAGCACAGATTAGGCAGAAGTGGACCAAAACCGTCAGTTGATTGCTTTTAGACATTACAATCTATTTTTAAAATGAATGGAAACAAGTCTATAAGTTTATTCAGCTGCAATTTCAGTCAGCTAGCATGTTGTGATCTTGCTCTGTTTTGCAAACACCAAAGGGAGCTGATTTATGTCAGATGACCAACCCTCTTTTCTCCCCTGTGTTAATAGTTCCTGTAGCTGATTTCTGTTGTGAAAGAGAAATATCTTTTATTTCTATTCTGTGTGTGGATACTGTTTAGAGCAATTAACTGCATTTAGGATACTTCAGATTATTGTCTATTCTCCTGACAGGTCAAGAAAAGTAGCCCAGCAAGCTCTGTTTTGAAAGAGACATTATGAACATACCCAAAGCAATGTCTACAGCTGAGTTCAAGTGCTGCATTTCCAAGGTCTTTCTCTGGGAAGGAAATGATGATTGATACTAATGCCTGTACACATTAATCAAAATGTGTATTTTCTTGACTGCCTATTCAAACAACACCTCTGACACCGTTTCCAGTCAGTGTCCCCAAGGCTCACAGCAGATATTTGTTTGATGCCCTCTCATCTCCACTGTTATTTGGAAAGTCCATTTGGAAATAATAGCTCTATTTCCAAACACAGAAAGCCAAGGCAACATTATCAAAATAATTTACCCTGGGCAATCAAAATGAAAGCCCTGAGGGGGAAGAATATGTAACCACCGCATCCATTAGAACTATTTTGGGAAAGTGCTGGGAAATAAATGTGTTCATGTTCTGAAGATCCCTTTGTCTCTCCTTCCCAACACTGCTAATAAATTTTTCAGTGCTTCTGGGTGCCCAAACATGCAAACACTGGATGCTTTTTGTGCTGTGTAGTTGTAGCTGCTGCTGTGGTATTTCATTCAGTAAGGCTACTTCGGTGGGTTGAAATAGGAAAATGCTTTAAAACATGATGTTGGTCTGGTTTAATGGTCTGATAAGATAACCCCAGGTTCCTCATTCTTTTCAGAGTGCCTGAAACTGAAGATAGTGAGAACTGTGTTAGAACAAATATTTAATAAACAGGGGATTGACATGGTTTGCTTGACCATCAGGAAGAAAGATTTTAGGTACCAGAGGCTCTCCATTTGATTTAACATCTGAGTCACTGGCTCAAGCTAAATAGTCATTTGACCTTGACACAGCTCAGTTTAAACTTGCCTGTATAAGTGGGAGAAAAATGATTCCAAGGGGGACTTTAATGTGCTTTCAACACAACATGACCTTGTCTCCACCTGTGTGACCTGCGAAACGCAGGGTGCTGTCAGCTGGATCATGACTTCAGCATAGCTGTGCTATCAAGAGAGAGCTGATCCATAACAACATTTGGCTCTTAAATGCTGCCTTTCGGCCAAACTGTTTCTCCATGACCAGTAAGATTCATTAGGCTTAGTCAAAGACTTACTTTCCTACTGTTGTCAATTCTTTATTCCACAAAACTAAAATAAGGTTTTAGGGAAGGAAGATAGTTTTTATTTTTCCCTTGGACTTCATTGAAAAGCTTTGGATTTTCATTGCCAAAAATGAGAAATAATAACAATAATAAAAAATCTGGCTTGTGAGATTTTTTTATTACAAACAGCCCAAACATTTGTATATAAATAGGAATTTTCTTGCAAACAGCATCTGTTCTAGCCAGGGTTTCTTTTAGCTTTCAGCGCAGCTCTAATTCTTATTTCTGCCTTATCAAGAGGACATCTGGGGCTCAGACAAATGAGGTCTGGTGGCAGAGCCCCAAAGTGTCCTCGTTCCTGACATCCACTCTCATGACTGAGCCTGCTGTCCATTCCCATCCCTCTGCAGGAAGAATGACATTTATCAGTGCTCCCAAGACAGCTCCATTATTGGGAATAGTCTTTATCCTTGGAATAGAGAACCAGCCTGAAAGTGGTATATCTGCTGAAAAATGCTGATGCTCTTTGGTTTTAAACATCCTCTGGAAAGATTCTGCTGCAGACCAAGCTGTTGAGACTGTAAGGACTATAATTTATTATTAATAATGTGTGTTTCTTCTGCTGCTGTCTACTGAACGCTTCCTTTAAGAAGGGATGCAGAGGAGAGGGAAATGTAAATGACATTATGAAGTCTTCCTGTCCCCCATCAGAGAAATGGCAATCACTTGGCAATCAGGGTCCTTTTAACACAAAAGTCACTGGGCATTTTAAATAGCAGTTGAGCTTAACTGGAACATGTCATGCTCCAGTACCTGTGTAAACATTAGACCCTATCTGCCTATTGTATAAATTTCCTCTTTGGGGGGGCACCAGGAAGAGTCTATTTTCCTACTCTCTCCTGCTGCTTTACTCACCCTGGGTTTTCCATAAAAGTGTATTTTGTGCTTTGGGGTGATATATTGCTGTGGCTTCCTCAGCCTCATTTGAATCAGGATTTAAATAATTTGATTTCCAGTATTTTCTTCCTATTTGCACTGCTGTTATATACAGGCAGCTTTTGTAGGACATGGGGCCTGTCACTGCTAGGAAAAAAACATACTTTGATCATTATAATCTCTAATTTAGCAAACAGTGTTAATTTACAAGGATTACAGGTTTTAGATTGTTGTTGGGTAGTGAAAACATCCGGGGAAAGATGAGTGCTCCAAAAAACCTGAGACAGCTGTTCTTAATGTGTGTTTTTAGTGTGACTTGCCAGCAAGCTGTGCCAGCTCATTATTGTACATAATGTGATATATACATGGTAATATATATATACTAATACTTCTGCCTCAGGAATATTGACTAAAGACTTCTCTTTCTCTTTGACTTGTAATCTCTACATATATTTTCTGCAGGTTCCAAGGCTTGTTATTCCGCCTCTTCCTAATTTATTGAATCAATGTAAGGCTTCAAGTGTCTGTACAAGGTTATGGATGAATTTCATTAAAAATTGCAAGGATAAGTTTTATTTTATATGATCAGTGGAAGACCAGGTGCCACAGCAGAAAATGTATTGCAGGGATTTGCATGAGTATGTGGGAGTCACAAAAACATATTCTTTGCCCAGATTTGAGGCTGTTTTTACCTGAGGAAGTGGGACTTTAGGAGAAATTTGAGGAACCAGGTTCCACACATTGGGAAAGTGCTTGGCTCCCAGAGGAGAAGTCACAGGCCAGAGGTGGGTTCAGGGTGCCCTGTTTGAACACGAGCAGCCAGGAGGGAGGTCAGGTCACTGCTCCTGCAAGAAAAAGCAATAATGGTCCAAGCAGAGTTTCCTGGTGCAATTGTCTGGCTGCAACAGTCACTTCCACCAGAAAACACCAAGCTGCTTTCAGGAAAGTGTGTCTCAGTCCCTTAACTCCTTCAGAAAATGGCTTCTTGAGCTAACTCTAGCTTCCTATTTGGTTTATACTCTCAAGTTTGGTCATGTTCCCTTTTCTCCTAGGAAATGTCTGTGAAGGTATCCACAAACTTTATCACCCCTCTGTGCATTCTCAGCCCATTTAAAGAGGCTGGAGAAAAGAGAAAGAAGGGGTAACAGTTTAGTAATCCTGGAGGTGTACTGAGAGACTAGTCTGGGCTGCAGTCTTCCATCCTTCCTTGCTATTGAATTAACTCACTGTATGTACCCAGTGCATACAAGAAATAATGAGAGCTCATGCTGAATTCACAAACAATTGCAGAGAAGCCTCCAGGTTGCTCCCAGTGCCAATTTACATCATGCCAGGGAATGTTCTGTGGTGTAATTGTACATCACAGACCTTCCCTGTAGTGCCTGGCTCTACTTTGTTTCCTTAAAAAATAGAAACCATGGAGTCATGTTTTTGTAACATAACAGGCACTCCTCCCTGGGTCTTGGAAATGGAAGAGCTAGAAGTAAAGGTTCGTGTAAGAGACACACAGCCTCCAAAAATAATTTTCCTGTGCATTTAGGCTCTCCTTATTGCAATGACGAGATCTTAGGCACATTTCCCCAAGGACTTGTGAGCCCTGGGAATACCTGAATAGCACAGGAAATAAGGAGCTCACATAATATGTGGAAATAAGGAGATAACATGATATTCTGGACTGGATTGGTTTTATTTTGGAGGGTTTTGTTTGTTTATTTTAGGGTTGGGGGTGGGTTTTGTTTGTTTATTTTATTTTTGGGGTTTTTTTTTCTCTTTGTTTTCAATGGCAATAAATTATCTATTTATTGCCTCATCTGGAAGGCATTTATAATGATCAGTGTCAATATTGATGATGAAATAAAGCACTCTAAAATGTGTTTTCACTGAGACTATTTTTCACTTGGCATTAATTCACTGAGTGCATAATACAGTCAGATATGTTAGCCAAGAATAAACTCAGGCCCCAGAGTAGGGCTAAGGATGTTTAATGTATCTTGACAGTCATTAAGTAGTTGGTAAAGGACTAGCAATGAATTCATTATTCTCCTTATGAATCAATTCCTATTTATAGCAAACTATCAAAAATTCCATATTATAATATGGAGATTGAGATCATACATAATGGTTCTTTCACCAGAGGCAGTCATGAAAGGACTGGTGAGACTAGAACAAATTACAGTTAATGATAGATTCTTTCTCAGAGAATTAAACACTTTAATTGGTCAATCAGGTTGGGCATTTGAGAAAGGAAGACTTGTAATTATGTGAAAGCCTGCCTGCTGTACTTTGGCAGCATTATGGGCCTCTGGCAGTTTTTCATCAGGATTTAGATTTGTCATCACGTTCCAATCCTCACAGCTACACCTTGCCAAGAATGAAAGCTGCTTCTTGCCCTCATGGAGTTTTGGGGCTCCTTTGGAGGAAAGAAGCTGGTATATCAAGATTTTGGTATTGGTGCACTGCTGTCTTGGGATTCAATTAATTCTTGACTTCGGTGTTTCAGCTGGAGTGTCTTTTAAAGGCTTCAGTGAGGGGTGATACCAGTCCCTTCTGCTTAAGGGTGAATTTTACGTTCTCTACAAATACATGAGGTATCAATTCCCTGTGATTTTGCTGCAGCACTGAAGTCAGGGTAGTCTGGGTGGCAGCACTTGCTATCAGTGCTTGAAGACAGGTTTTTTTCTATATGCTTATTTTTCAGGTGAGAGTAAACTGGCAACTTGCATCTAATTCACAAGAGATCACTGACCATTAGCTGAAGACCCAGTACGTACAACAAAATTCATTACATATGTTCTTGGAGAAACCTTTCTCCACGCTACCTCAGCTGGCCTCCAGTTAAGCATCAAGATAACTCCATGTGGTGTTCTGCCTTGCAAGTTTAGTTTGTCATTTGTTTAGAGAAGGGTTTCTCTCTCAATCTATGTTTTACCAGTCTGCTCTCTACACTGCCCTGGATTTTAGGCTTTGAGGTGCTAATGTTGTGTTGCGACTGCTTTTACCAGTGTGTGTTACAGCATCTGTAACAAAGCACCATTGTGCAGGTTTCTGGGTGTCCCACGTGAATCAATGAGCTCCAGCAGCTGTTCTACATCAGAGAAAGCTCTGCCTTCTCTCCTCTGGAGAGTTTCACATTAGAAGTGAGGTAGGATTTTGTTCAAAGCAAAAACAAGACTCTACCTTGCAGCAGAGAGCAGTTCTTGCTTGATGATTGTGGGCCTAGCTAGTTACTGCTAGCAGCGATTGCACGGCACCAGAGAAAGTTCATGTTGCAGGCTTTGTGCTGTGCTTGTTCAGATAGCTTAATAAGTGAGCTTTTGAAGCAAAAGGGAGACTTAGCTTTTTCCCACATGGGAAGGAAGAACAAGAGAGGGTTGCCTTGGGGACACCACAGAAGTCTCTGAGCTGAGCTAAGCAGTCTCAGCCTCAGTCGGAGTCACAGCCCAGTCTGCACCTTTGGATTAGGGGGCATAGAGCTGTTTTGGGCTGAGCATATAAGGCTGCAGCAAAGTGATGCAGTGGAATATAAAACTTCACAGCTGGGATAGTTTGGGTATGGGGAGAGAAAGAGGAGCTGGACCTTACATGCCATCAGTCACACAGACTTGCCATGGCAGGGCCAGAGCTGAGGCACTGTGAAGGCAGCATGTGTTGTCCTGGTAGCTTGACTGTGCAATGTTATCCTCTGGCATTGATGAGTTGCCACACATCCTCACTTTCCCCAGGCAGATGAGTCCTTCATCCAGCACTCAAATCATTTAGAAAATGAGGTGTTTGTGGGTCCTGACAGAAAGCAGTCACTGGTGGCCAGCAGAGAAAAGCCATCAGCAGCCACGACAAAACCCCAGAGAAAACCTGTCCCAAAGCAGCTTTGTTCTCTGCTGCCTTTTATAGAGGACAACCCACTGTTTCCTACAGACTGTCATTTCTTTCTTCTCCCAACAAAGAAGTCTTCTTTCAGCTAAGCAGAGCAATGATGAGGCCATGTCAACCCGAACCATGCCAGGACCATGAGGAGAGGACACCCCCTGAGGTGATAAATGTGGCTGTGGCATGGCTGAAGTCACAACTGGGCCAGCAGCTCTCAGGGTGTGAGGGGAGCTTCTTGCAGGGGATAAACCTGTGTCCCTACATGACAGAAACTCCAGCCCATCACTGGATAAAAATGGATTTTGTGCGTATGCAGAGTGGAGGAACTCTGTTGAGCAATGAAGGTGTCTCAGCCTCTTTCAGGGCAGGTGGCAGGAAACCTTTGGAGGGTGAGGATTGAGTGGGAACCTCTGTGCTGCTGGGTTTTGCCAGGAAAAGAGCATGGGCAGCAAAACAGGGACATTGGGATGCCTTGAGGAAGGTAAGAAACTAATCTTGTCAGGGCTGAAACAGAACAAGAACCACTGGCCAGCTGAAGAGCCTCATAGCTGCCCTTGACCAGACCCTGAGGCAGCCATGCTGCCCTTAAAACCCAGCTGGTTGTCAGGCTGTCAACCAGTCTGGGTCTCCTGAGGAAGGAATCTGCTTCCTCTGCCTCTTCCCAGAAAGCTGTTACAGGTGCCCTGTGTCCATGGAGCCCTCTTTCCCAGGGGGAAGTGTAGGCAACAACCTGACAGAGCAAACAAGCAGTGGGCAGCAGGGCTGTGCCATTGCCCACAGCAATGCTGCCCTGTGTAAGGCTCTGCTTTGCTCCAGCCTTTAATCCCAGTCCTTTGGGAGCTCAGGTTTGCTTAGGTACAAGAGAGTTTGTTGAAATTCGTCCCGGCTTATTCGCCGAACGCATTACAAACATTATTAAATTAAATGTAAATGCTTTGGAAATACAAATGCCAGCCAGTGTTTTTATCTCTCCTGCTTTGCTTAGGCATACAGGAGAGGGGAGCTGGCTCATGGTAGGGTTCTCAGGAGTCTCCAAGCTTTTAGTGTTCTGGCATTTAATACCCATAACTGCACTTCTCATATTCAGCTGAGAAATTGGCCCTGCACCAGGGGAGCCCATGTTTATTCAAAATATCTCAGCCTTGCTCATTATTGTGACAAATCCATACTCCAGGCTTGCTGCCAGCTTGAAAGGCTGGGTTCCTGATCAGCAAACTCTGACGACAATCAATCTGATATAACTTGCTATATTAGCAGATGAAGTGGGAATGAGCCCCAGGGAGATTAAAAGCCAGCAGAACTTCTGTTAACAATTAGGCAAAACTGCTGCCTTTATGTGTGAATTTGCATGAGCAAAACCTTTTTGATGCCTGGGCCTTCACCTTCTGTCCTTCCTCTGTAAGAGGTGCAGTCACCTTACAACTGACCTTTTGGCTTTGCCTGTTAGGAATATGTCACTGCTGTACTTCAGGATATGTTTGAGAACTCCTCATTTTTTCCCCTGTAAAACATAAATACTTCTGTGGGCTTTAAAAAGCAAATTATTTGTTGAACTCTTCTATGTCTTCAAAAAGTACAGAAGCATCCACAGGTCATGCTGGTCTCCATTTCATACCGTGCTAGAAAATGGAGGGGTGTCCAGGTGAATTGTTTTCGGAGGTCTCACATGCTTTGAACTTGATCTCCTCATTGTATTTGTCTCTTCTCACCCCTTTTTGCTGTTAGTTCACTGTTTTTCCTGCCCAGCTGGAAGCAGTTCCCCACAGATGTCCATTGCCATGCAATGATCCCAGTAAAGAAAAAGTTATATTGTCTTCTTCTTCCCCACTGTGACAAGCAGGAAGTTTGGCAGATGATGTTTCCTGACAGGAAGCTGATGCAGGGCATAGGAATCTCAGTTATCTCTAAAAAATCACCAAGCAATGCAATTTAACATGAAACTACTTTGGTGTGATTGACTCCAATTGTTATTCATAGCTCGGTCTCACATTAGCATTGTTATCTAGGAATGAAATTGTCATGTCTCTATACCATGTAAGATTTGTGATTGCCTTGCAAGCCAGAGAGTCAATGTAAATTGGAGGCCCCGGGTTAATAATGTGCAAGATAATCAGTTTCACATGGCTGTTCTTAGAGATATTAAGTATCAAAGAAATACAAATACCTTGTGACACGATTAGCGTCATACAGAAGGATTTGAGATCAGCACAGTGTCTTTGGTATCTACCTGGTAATTATTACTATGACTCCCTGGTTTAATTACATTTATACCTGCAAGATTACGAGATAATTATACTTGAATTTATTGCAGGAAACTAGAAATTGCATGGTTTGTTAACAACAGACAAGTAGAGTATAATTGGCAAACATGACATGGTTATTTGTGCAACATCTGAGAGTGTGTATTATTACTTCAAAGATCCAAGACTGTTGTGTGAAAGGCAGGCATGAACCCCAGCCAGTTAACACCTGGTAACAGGCGAGCAAAACACCAAGGAAAAAACTGCGTTTTAAAGCAACCTGGCAGTTCTCCAGGGCTGGAAGCAAAATCTTAAAAATTAGGGTTTAGAAATGTAGAAGTTTTCTACACCTTATTTCTCTTACTATTTGCGATTTTTTAAAATTTGTTTTCTGAGCTGGGATGTCAAAAATAATTTTAACCTTTTGCACATATTGTAGGCTTGACTAAAAAGTATCTTCTGTGTTTGCAGGCAGCTGGCCTTTGATGACCTGAGCAGTTTCCATGTGAAACAGAGGGATGTAAATCTGACCACCTTATTCCTTGAGTTCAAGGGAAGATAAGACATTCTGATGGATAGGGCCCGGGGAAGAATATAACACACTTGCATGGGCTTTTTGCCTTGCTCCTGGAGGTATTGCCTTTTGCCTCCTGCAGACAAATGCTCTCTCTCTGCTGAGACTCTGCCTCTCTAAGCTCAGTTAAGCCTTCTAGGCATAGGCAAAGCCTGGAAAGGTTAATAAAGATGCAGTGGGAGCCAGTCAGTGATGGGGATGTTTTTCTCAGTTAATTGGCAGTAGCAGTGAACCATGTACCCCAGGGCTGCATCCTTCAGACACTGAGCAGGCAGGTGTCCTGGTTTAGGGCAAATATTTAGGAGGAAACCTCTGGGGGGTCTCCTCTAGGAAGAGCCGATTCCAATCGCCCCTCCCCCTGCCGGTCCGGGAAGAATTTCCTTAGAGAAAAGTGGAAAAAACTATTTATTTAACAAATAGAATATTTACAAGTATAGGGAAAATTTGGATAATATGAAAACAATGAAACCTCTCCTTCCTCTGAAGAGATGGTAGATTCAGAGTCCATCTGAGTCCGGTTCAGTTCTCCAGTGGGGGGGCCGATTGCCGGGCCCGGCTGTAGAAGTCGGCGAGGATGGGGGGGGGGCCCCCCGGGGGTTCCCTGGTGTCCTGGGCCCACGCGATGCCAACCAGTCCCAGGAAGAGGAAAAAAAAGAAAAAATTCCCAGCAAAAGAAACAAAGTCTCTCCCTGCAAAAAGCCGGGAAAAATCCGAGGAAAAAAACCCCTGCTGTGTGCTCGGCCAGCACCCCCACAACCAAGAGAGAGTAAAAAAAAAAAAGAGATAACGCTGTCTGCTGGAATGCAGCCTCTCCGCTCTCTTGACCTTGGTTCATAGTATCCTGCAGACAAACGGCGAGTGTTTTTTTTCCCTCCACCTTCACTCTCACTGTCTTCCTTAGACCAACTTAAAGCTGCAGAACTTAATGTCCAGCATAAGCAAAGGGACGACTGGGGATACAAACAGGTCATATGGCTAACCCAGGACAGCAGGTTTTGCTCCAGAGTCAGGGGGCATTTGGTCTGAGTGTCACATGAAGGATTCAGCTGAGCTCCTGTAGAATCAACAGCACTGGTGTGGTACAAAAATGCCATTCATTTGAGACTGCAGCCATCACCTGGACTGGGGCCCCAGCAGTTTTATCCAGGAGTTGCCTTGCTTTTCTAGGTAAATGTTAAATTCTCACACCTCGGCTTTTTGTTCCTTGCATACTTATTTTAAAAAATTAAAAATAGAAGAGCAAAAGCCTCTTGAAACTCATAAGCCTTATCCTTGCCAACAAGTCATCTAGAGTTGCCTCCAGGTTTGCTGAATGTTCTGGGACTTCAAGAACATCGAGCAAGGCATTGAAGTATCCAATATCAGCATATCCCTGGGCATTTCTACACATCCTGAGCTTTCTGCAGACATCAGGTGTGAATATTCCCTGGTGGTTGTGTACAGTAACAGTAATTTCACTGTGTGATGACACTCTATAGCATTTGAAAAGAATTGTTTTCACAATAGCAATGTTTCATTTCACCTAGAAACCTTGAAAGACTTTCAAATATATTTAAGCTTTGTGGCTAGGCAGCAAGTGGATAAGCAGTTATACTCCTTCTGAGAGTAGTTAAGGGTAGGGGTACCAGGAAAATGAAGAATTTGGTTTGGTACACAGACAGCATTAAGAATAACAAAAATGAAGAATTCTGAATTCGTTGCTATACAAGAACAAAGCTAGAAATAAATTCTCCCACAGTAGAGCTCAGTGGAAGATAAATTATAATCATCTATTACAAAGCAGAGATTTTTTTCCAAAAGTGTTTGAAGAAGCCAGATGACTTCTGAGAGAAATGTCTCCTTACTTGAAAAAACTTTTTCTTCCCCTTCAGGAAAAGAAACATAATGGGTATTTAAGCAAAGCCTACTAGTGAACTTTACTGGCCTCTCTAGTACCTTCAGCATGTGAATCATTCCTTTGGTTAGATATTCTACATAGCAATGGGCTGCGTTATATGACACAGTTGTCTTTTTGCAGTGTGTATTCAACCATGCCACTGCAGTTGGGAAAGATTTTGGGCCAAAATCTGTGATCCTCAGGCTAACAGTTTACATTGCTTTTTTCCCCTTAATTGCTGAAGTTTCCATTCCTTAAATTTAAAATTTAACAAGCAGGAGTTTTTAATCTTCAGTGACAATGTGTAACTTGTTTATACCGTGACTGTCTCTCTGCTACTCCCCAAAAGCTTGAGTCTGTTAAGAGAGGACTCAGTCCTTGTTGAATCGAGGTTCGGTGTAACTACATTTCCTCAGAAATTTAGGCTAGGGCTGCCACCCTGCAGCAAGTAGTTTGCTTGCCAAAGGTTGAGCCAGGAAGTCAAAAGGCTCCTCCAGAGTCTCTTTAGGGACGCTGCCCCCCCAGCACTGCTTTCAGAGAGGAGGAAAACAATGGCTCATGGTCTTTTCAGGTCCTAATGCAAATAACGATTTTCCTCCCAGCCAAGTGAGTGCTTCCAGCAGATTTGTTAAGAAACAAAGAAGGGAGGATCTAAGTCTGTTTGCAGCCACTTTGCTTTCTTTTACTCTTTGTCTCTTTGCACAGTCAAATTAGTGCGTTTTAAAAGAACGTCGAAGATTGCTGCTTTTGCGGCACATCTATTTTATAAATCATCGAAACCAACCTGCAGGGTAACAGAGCTGCAAAAAGCTCGCCGAGGACTGGGCTGGAAAGCCTTGCTGAGTGTCATCCTGCTTTCACCGGGATGCAAAAGGCCCTGGGAGAAGCAGGGATGCAGGAAGGTCACAGAGAGCTTCTCGTCCTGCCTCTGGCCACCATGCCAGACCCAAATTAGGGTATCTGAGAGATAAAGCAACATTGGTCATGCAAAATCTCAATGCCTGCTCCACTCCCAATTCCCAACGCTAGTGATCTGTGCTTTCACATTATTTACTGGAATTGATTCCCTGAAAAAAAGCCTAAAAACAAACACAAACCCCAACCCACATGCACAGACAAGCCCAACATCAGTTTATTTCTCCTAATCCCTCTCCCCAAACATCAAGCACAAGAAAGAGTTTTTCCAGCTACTGAAATTACAGGGCCAAGTACTGCAACTCCAGCACCAGGTGGAAATTCCACAAGATAATTGCATACAGGTCTAAAAAGTAACCTTGCTCTGAAAACAGACAACTTCAGTGCCTCCCAATCATGCTGTTGTTGCTACAGAGCAGATGAGCACAGACTAATGGAACTGAACTGCTGCAGTGGTGCCTGAGTGTTTAAATAGCCACACTCTTAAATGCTGAAGTACAAGACACTCCAGAGTGCATAATTTTGCTCAATGCTCTCTCATAGTTTTTGTCAGCTGCATCTCTGCACTACCGGGTCTCACTAAGCCATCGTTGGTGCTGATTGGCCCCAGTTCAGCCCTTGTGCCTCATTGCTAAACAGCCACACCTGTTGGGGCATCTGGTAGTGGCTACATTTTTCTCCCTTGTAAATGGCCAGGCAGTGTTGCTTTTGAGGGAGTTAGGAGCCTTTGCGAGGTTTGGGAGCCTGGTTATGATGTGAAGCTCTTTTTTTTTTTTTTTTTTTTGGATGTTTTCTCTGTGAGTGTGTCACACCTTAATAAAAATGGTGATATAAGATACGGAATGATTTTACCTGAATGTGGAGTTGCTTGTGTTTTGTGCACTTACTTGTAGAGGGGTATTTGGTAGTGAGTAGATGCTGTTACCTTATGTCAGAGGGCATGTGCTGAATTTTGGTTATGGGTGACTCATCACAGGTCCTTTACAAGAAGAATATGTAAATAAGCTTTGAATAACTATCTTTTGAATAGACACAGTTCAGGTGATGTAATTTTATATGCAGAATTCAGCTTTATTTGGGGTGTAGGTGCTCTTACTGCAGGAAGGAGGAAAATTCTGAGGGCTGGGGGAAGTGTTGCTCTCAGATCCAGATCTTTAATCCAGGGGCACTTCTCTAGCTCCTTTTCTGGAGTTCTCAAAGTGCTGAGGAAGCCACGGCTCCAGTGGCTGCCTTAGGCATGCAGCTGTGCCTCTGTGTGAACTTAAACAAACTCTTCTACTCTGTGTATTGCTGTCTGAAAGGAAGACACTGAAACCTCTATTCTGATGCTTTGATGTTCCTTCACTGCTAAAATGTGCACTTAAAGAGCCTTAGCACTCTCCTCTTCTCAGGAGTGGGTTGTTTGTGACTCTATTTCTTTTAATAAATCGAGCGGCCCAATAGGAACTGACTTGCAGCACTAAATAGCTGTTGCTTAGGGCCTGAAATCCACAGTATATATATTTTGGGCTACTCTTAGCCTCATCCAGCAGGCTGAATGTCCATTAGCAAATGGAGCTGATCATTCTGTTCAGCTGCACTTTAAGGAATCTTCTCTGTGTGCTCTCAGCCTCTCTGTGTTATCAGCTAATGCCATTGTGAGTGGGGTGATAGGAAACCTGCTTTTTTTTTGGGAGAGTATCTTCTGTTCTAACTGCATCTAATATAGATTGACCTTTATAGCCAGTGCGCAGTATTACTTTCCTGGAGCCCACCTGCTGGTGGGGGTAAAAGAATGCTGGACTTTGAGTTGGTAAAAGGTGAAAATCCCTTCTTCACTCATAGATTCAAAATGTCTGCAGGCCCCTGTATCTGTGGGTTTGACTGCAGTGGTTGCTGAGGGAAGAGCGGGTGTTCTTTCTGAGGAAAATGAGAAAGCAAATTGTTTGAACAACCTGAAGTGCAGGCAGGAAAATCCAATGTATTATTGTGGTGAATTCAGTCATTTAGTTTGGAAGGTGATGTGATGCTTAATTAATCAGTGTTTGCTAAGTGTTTTAAAATTCTGTGAAGAAGTTACCTGAGATTTGTAGAGCTTGCTAATGGCCTCATGTTCTAAGCTTTCAGGGCTGGATTATTATTTAAACTGAGTGCTAGAGCTGTTTCTTTAAAGGGCCTGTCAGTGCTTATGTACTGAAAAGAGTTTTAATATTAATTCTTGTTGCTGGTGAGCTTGGTGGGAATGCTTCCACCTGGACTGATGACTTCCCACCCCACAGGACTGAGGGGTGTTTAAGCTCTTTTTAGTCCTGGAACTGCCTATATCAGTCTGGTAAATGAGAAGAACTTCCCTAGCGAGATTTTTTGGTTGAGGTCAGTTAACTTTCTACAGCTGAGGCATAGGAGCTGAAGGTGGAGAGACAGTGGGAGAGGATGAAGAGAATTGAAATAAGGTAGGTTTGGGGTTGGTTTGTTTGGGTTGTTTGTTTGTTTGTTTTAAGAAAATATGCACAAGAATGAAATTTTGAGGTCAAGGGGAAATAAAAGAGGGGTCCTTGGAATGTCACCAAGTCAAGCTGCAAATAGTGTGACAAAACTGTGTACATGGAACTATTTTAGTTGGAATGAGTTTTGCCAGGTTCAAGTTTTCCAGGCTTCCTCCTGAAACCTCAGGGTTAACTTTTCCATTTAGTCTGCTTTTGTTTTTCTGATGAAACCACTAAAATAACAATTTGACAAGAGAAATCTTTCCTGTGCATGAATTCAAAAAGAACAAGCAAAGCATAAATTAGCATTTGTATTAGAGAGGCACTGGAGAGAATGGTGTCAAAGTCACAAGACAAAAAGCCCTGTGTGTGTTTTGGTGGTCACCTTGCTGATCCATAAGACACTCTTGACACTGTCAATGAAAGCCCAACAAAAGCAGAAGGAGTGGTTCTATGTTTAGGTTTCTGAGTTGCCCTCTAGAGAGTGTTTCCCTCCATCTCTTTATCCTTGGGCAAGCAAGAACAGCTTTAGAGCACAGCTGTGATGGGAAAAGCCAATTGTGAGGCCATAAGTTCTCATTAGTAGGTGAAAATTGATGACTTCTGCAAGAAATGAAGGTCGTGGAAAGCTGTGTTGACCCGAGTCCTCACATGAGTGTTTTGTAAGCTGTTTTTAAAACACCATTGACACCTTTGGAACAACGATGGCTTTGCTTTCCCCTTGTGCCTGGATGTGTGGCAGGGACCAACTTAGTCAGAGGACAGTGTGAATTCTTGTGCCCTGTATTTAGAATATCTGTTTTCTGCCTAAAAGTGAGTTATTCCTTGTCTTGGATGGTTACAAACTAAAATAACAAGGTATTTGAATGCTCTGATAATGGTTGTCTCTTTGGTTCCTTGTGTGGACAGACAAGAGGCTGCTGAGAAGAAAATGTAAATATTTCTTAGGGTCATCTTGTGTCGGGGAGGCTTTTAATTTTAAAATAAGTTCATTTGTCTTTTAAGCTTACTCTAGCACAGCCTATATGCTATTTCTTTTTATTTATTTTTGTTTTTATAGACATTCACTTTAGGAGATTCTCTATGGGAACAATGCAGGAGTCTTGTAAGTAATCACTTAGGGGATTTTTGGGTCTTTTTTGTGTGTGGTTTGTTTTATGTTTGAGAGCTCTTAAAATTCCACAAGGTGAGATAAGAGCCCAACTTTTTGATTAGGAAACTTGTTGTTTTCTAGTAGAGGACAGCCAGGAATTCAGTTTCTGTGTGCACATTGCAAAGGAGCTGATGCAGAGTGAGAAGGCTTCAGACTCCCCTCAGGGGCACAGGACCTGATTTACCTGATTGTAAGACCAAAGCAGGAGCTTTGGCTTTGGCTTAATGATCTGAATGGGAGCAGCAAAGGTGATGATCAACATTTGCTGGATTTAATACCTGGCACAAACACGGGGCTATTAAAAGTATATAGAATAAAGGAGCTGAGAGAAGATAACTGGAGTCTTCCTTCAGACAGGATACAGGATGAGTCCTCAGTGTTGTCTTGTTACTGTAAACAGCCCTGAGAAGTCACCTGTTCAGCTCTTGTGAACTCAGGACATCTTCATTCTGCTCTTCCTCTGTGGTAAAACCCAGTGCTCATCAGTCAAACCAGTTGACTCCAGGTACCTTCAGGGGTAGAAACAAGGAGAACGCTACTTCAGACTGTGTGCAGAGTGAAGCAGCACATCTGAAGGAAAGAGCTGACTGATAAAGAGCTGCTAGAAAAAATGGTCTTTTCAATATGCTGTGTGTGAAAGTGGAATACAGAAAAATGGGGGGGTTATGTTCAATGGAGTTTTCTGTGGTTGTTTCTTGTCCCTTCCTTCTGTTGTGGACTTGGGTAGGAGCTGGCTCTGGCAGAGCCAGAGGGTTTCCTTCATCCCCAGTCCAGGCCTGTTTCCATAAGGTGTTCCACCTCTCTGTGACCCTTTCCCCTCCCTCTCCACCCCTTTTGGCATTTCCACAATACAACACAAAAGCAGAAGCACAGTTTTGCCCCTGGAGTCATTCTGCACGGAGGCAGGAGTATAGTTCAGAGATAACAAATTCTGCTACTTATGATGTGTTCAGGTGTTTTATCCTTTCCCAGTGGAAGCATTCAGGGGAGTGAGGCTGGGCACTGCCTGTCACCTTGGAATGGGTGGCAGCAAGGATGTGGTTGCCTGGTGGGAAGTGCTCCAAATCCAAGGTGCTTGCTCTCTCTGGAGGAGGATAAAACCCTTTGAGACGAGCAATGAGAAATGGAAGGTTCTCAGTGACAGAAACAAAATTACTTGAGAGGAAGAGCAACCTGGTGCCCTGGGACTGTGGCCATTAGCAGCAAGCCCAGTGGAGCACTGGCAAAGCAAATAGGGCATGGCTTCTTTTCCCTCCCTGTCCTCCTGTCCTGAGGAGCAAAAACCCCTGGGTGGCTGCCAGGACAAAGTTTTGGCACCTGCACCAGGTTGACACAAAGTCCTGGCTGCTTTGCAGCTGGAGCTGGGGGAGTGAGCAGGGCAGGGTGGGATTTGCTTGTTTTCTGTCTTTTCATCAGATGGTTTTCTTGGCTGTTCCTATGCATGTATAAACATTTCCTCCCTGTGTTCCCTTGCCTTTGTTGTTTCCCCTGGTGAATTGATGTTACTGCTGTTATTGAATGATGATGGGGTTTTTTCCTCTTTATTTTCAAACCTGAAGTGAGGTGAATTAATGTGTGGGTGGAAAATGCCACAGGCAAGAAGTGTTTCCCTTGGCACAAAGGGGAAGATCTTTGCCAGTGTTCCTAAAGTCCTGTGCTGCTGGCTGAACTATTCTTGTAGTGAGCAGAGATGGACACAGATAAAAGCATTTTGTTTGGTGCATGAGGGCCATGGTCAGAGCTCAAGTTTGATTTTTTTTTTTTTAATGTATTTGTTGCTTCTGTTGGCCCCTCATTCTGTAATGGCAGCACCTAGGGCTCTAGATTTGGATGGTGGGAGGTATTCTGGACCCAAACCTCACAGATCTGGCCACAGCATTAACTGAGGTCACTCTGATGAGGAGTTTGCTCGCTTTTCTGCCTCCTCTCCCCCACAGCAGCTCTTGATGCATTAAGCAGGCTGCTGGATCCAGAGCCATGTGCATGATGTAACTGCTGAGCACATGCTGAAGAGCACTGGGAATCTCATCAGCCAGAAAGTTTGAGCATGCCCTTTCCAGTGCTGAGTGCTGTTCTCCCCCTAGCCGTTCCTTGCAGAGGTGGGATTAGCTTCTGACACTGCACAGAGCATTTGGGCTGTCCCTGAATCCCTGCTGGTGCTTCCTCTCACTCCAGAAGAGTATTTCCATCTGAAGTATAAACGATTATTTGCAGTTTAGCCCCAGCGGAAGCTCTGAGGCAGCAGGAAAGAGCAATGATTCACCTCAGCCAGCTACTCCATATAATTAATCTCATATGTATTTCTGTGTCATAATAATGAGCACAATTGCTTTTCAGTGGAGTAGAGTTTCTACTCCTCAGCAACACTAAATATTGCATAGATTTTTTTTCTCTATGTAAAACAAATAGGCAGTGCTTGTTATTAAAAGATAATTCTTGGAGTGTTAATATCTGGTATTGTTGCATAAACAAAGACACTTTTATATAAATGAAAGGTTATCTAAGAAATTTCTTTTTTTTCCTCCACTATTTTTTTTTTGTTTGTTTGTTTTTATAATTCAATCCTACATCTATTTTGGTGGCTGGTTGTTTTTTTTTCTCCTCACATGTTTCCACAATCTATTGTGAAAAGGAGACTGTGTAGTTTGCACCTCTGTGCAGAGAAGGTGGGTGATATGTGAGCTAATTCTTTAAAAAGTAATGGAATATTAAGGCTGGAGTGTGTGGTGAAAAGCCATCCCTTCATTTAAAAAGCAAGATATGCTGGACAGGACTATGAGGAATAAAAGCATTTTTAAGGACTGGGGTGAAAGCCTACTGCTGACTTGTAGGTGATTAGTTGAAAGGTGTGGTCTGAACAGTTTTACCTAATTCTCATGTATCTGTATTTACTCCTTGGGAAGCAGGAGGTTGCAACTGAAACGTTTTCTTTTGCTGACTTGAAAAGTATAGTACATTTACTGCTAGGGTTTTTTTTCCTCCTGCTTTGTACTCTTTTGCCCACAGCAGTTTGTAATTGAGTCTAACAAGGAACATGGGTACGTTACAGGCTCCTCTCTTAAAACCAGGCCTAGCAATCAGATAATTGGTTCCTTTCAGCAGATGCATGGCTCCAGAACCTGAAGGGGGAGGGTTTGTGGTAATAAATGCTATATGGCTACTTTCTGTAACAGACTGTCCCCAAGACTCTTTCCATTTATCTCTTGAAATGCAGCATGAGAATGGGGCTTGTGTGATCAGAAGCTCTATTCTTCCACCTAGAAGGAAACCTTCAGCATCTGAGTGATGCAACTCCAAATTTAATGGCTGAAGCTTGGGAAACCTGAGAAGCCAACAGAGCAGGAACAAAATTAATTGAAAGTTGGGCTGTAGCAGCCTACCATCAAAATCTGAGCCTCTGATGTATAACACGTGTTCCTGCTTTCAGTTGTCTGCTTTACAAGAGCTAATACACAGCGTTTTCAGGGTTCACGAGGGGGCTTTTCTCCCTCTAGGCTATTAGCTACAGTAACGGCTTATTTAGAAAGTTAGACTTTCTCCCAGCTGGGGGAAAATGTGGCCCTGGAGGAGAGGAAAGGGGGAGGAAGAGAAGAAAACTGAGTATTTTGTTTAAGCAAGTTAAAAATACAATGCCAGAGGAAATGAATCAGAAGAGAGTGATTTCTGCAAGTGTGTATTTTTTTGCTTTATGAAAACAAAGAAGTTTAAATCCTAGCCTCCCGAGAGCCAATAGGGCCCATGTTTAACTTAGGATGGTAATGTGGGGTCCTGGTTGTGTTGCTATGGGCAGAGGAAGGTATTTCCAGAAGAACAAAGGGCTGTTAGCTTGGCTTCTATCTTTTACAACCTTCTAGGGTCACTTCCCAGGATTGGTTATTGTTTGTATGTTTAGGGGTTTTTTGTGTTGTTTTTTAGTTGTTATTTTTTCCATAAGAAATAACCTCTTTCTTCCTTATCTCGCACATGAAAACACATGGCTCTCTTCTAATGTCATCTTCCACAGAAAATGAGGTCATCTGCACCTCACTCAGTGTGTTCTTGTACTGGTGGCACTTGGCACAATCCCCTGTTCCCTTCCTGCTGCAGGCTTATCCCAGCCTGGGGGAGCCTTAACACAGCCCGAAGCCGTGTACCACCAAGGAGTTCTAAGGGACCATCTGGCAGGCAGGGACTTTGAGAGACTGTAAACAGACCCCTGCTTTTCTTGGACTTGCCCTTTGTGAGGAGATCTGAGGAGGTTTCCTTCCTCTCTGTTTCCTCCGTTAGCGCGGTTTGCTCCTTTGGAGAGGGCAGAATGGGAGGATGTGCTCCCAGCCTCACACCCAGGGAGGCTTGGAGCAGGCTGCCCATGCATGTACACTCTGGAGATTATTAATATCCATTTGTGGGCAGATTGTTGTTGTGGTTTTGTCTGTGTGGGTTTCCAAACCATCCTGGCCCTTCCTAAGGGTGATTACTTGGAACAAGCCCTCTGTGGGCTTCGAGTGGCTGATTCGTGATTGCTATCCTTAGACTAAGACTGCTGGGTGTGAGGGGTGTTTAATCTTGGCCCTTCACACGGACTGACAGCTGTTTCACACCTCTGGTGGTTTTTCACTGTGCTTTCAGTATGTGCTGATGCTGAAATATTGCTCTTTTCCCTCTCCATTAGGGCATATGAATAATTGACTATCTGCAGATATTCTGAAACATCAACCCCTCTTTCTTCCTCTACTCTAAAAATCTTATTCCATGTATGCTGGTACTTTTCAGTGGGCTTTTTGTGTCTCTTGCATTGCCCAGCTCATAAGTGGTGACAGCAGTCAGGGAGTGAAACTTGTTTCTGAACTTCCAGAGCCCGTGCCCTACCTGCCTCTCTTTGTGCAGTATTTCCTGGCTGCAGGCCCTTGAAAGCAGCAGTGAAGTGTTTTGAAGAAAGTCTCTGACCTCTTCTCTTGCACATTTGGAAGGAGCAGCATTTTCCCTGCTACAGGACTGGCTGTGGCCAGGCAGGATGTGTGTCCGTGCAAGTAGGTCAGGGGGAAAGATGCTTTGGACAGGACCTTGTTATTCAGGCCAGAACAAAAATTCCTGTGGTTTTTGTCTTGACCTGATGTAATGGAGCAGCTCGACAGGGGTGATGGCTGTGACCAAGGGTGATGCCAGTAGGGGCTGTCCCCCAACACAAGAACCTCTGTCCCCAGAGCCCAGGGTTGCAGTACCTGATGACAACAGGTTGTCCTCTTCTCCCAGGCAATCAGTAACAAGACAAGAGGATGTGGCCCCCAACTGCACCAGGGGAGGTTCAGGTTGGGCATCAGGGGGAATTTCTTCACTGAAAGAGCTGTCAGGCATTGGAACGGGCTTCTCAGGGAGTTGATGGAGTCACCATCCCTGGAGGTGCTCAAGGAATGATGTGACACTCAGTGCCAAGGTCTAACTGATCAGGTGGAAACTTTTCAAAGGTTGGACTCTTTTCCAACCTAAATGTTTCTGTGACATTGGATCAGGATCCACTGACAGACCTAAACAAGGTAAGGTGGTGGGTCAGGGCTGGGGGAGTCCAGCTGTCAGCAGCAGGAGACTGGACTGGAGAGGGAGCTCCCTTGAGTGTTGGTAAAAGATTTATCCAGTGCACAGAATCAGAAATTACCTTATTCCCAGGTCTGGGGCTTTTGGGGGAGCTGCACACAGGTGTACCAGCACACGGCTCCAGCAAGGACTGGGCTCCTGGGGCTGAGCTGGGCCTGTGGACAGGGGCCATCGTGTTGGGCCTCCAGGTGAGGCTGTCAAGGCCATGAAGGCCACAGGTGCCCTCGGGGCTCTGAGGGACAGAGCTTTGTTAAGACACCTCAGGACTGAGGGGCTTTTTGTTTATATGAAAAAGCACTAGCTAGTCAATGTGCTGTCATAAAGCATAGTTTGCAATTTCCTTGCCCAAGAGAAAACATAATTTTAATTTTCTTGCTAGTTAACAGCCTTTTTGAAAAATGGCACTAAAAATGCATTGGTCAGAAACCAGGAAAATAATATATTAGTGAAGAGTGTGTGTGTGTATGAGAAATGAAAAAGAAGAATTATGTGAGTAATTGGTTGATCTTTTTTATGGGATGGCTGAAAATGCATCTTCCAAAATACACAAATTGGAGGAATCTGAGAAGGCCCAGAAGGGTATTCTATCATTCCAAGCCATGTGTCCCTTGTCTTATTCTTTTCATATTCTCATGGATTTCTCTTCAGATCTCTGTGTGGACAGTTGATTAGCAAGGCATCATTTCTCCTATCAACTAAGTGATGCCTCTGAATGCTATTAGAAACATCTTCATTTGAAATATTATTTCTCCTCAAAAGAACCTCAATAAGGAAATCTAAGTGAGAGTTACTGTCAAAGGATTAGTGCTGTTTTTTGAAATGCTGCCCCAAAAAATCTGTATGTTCTTTTGATTTTAGCTGAGCAGAAATATGAGGGATCAAAACAGGAGTTTTTAAGGAGGAACTCTCATTAGGGCTGCCTGTGTATGAAGAGGTGTGCTGCTGCATGGGACTGGACCACAACATGAACTCTTTTCAGCCCAGTCTTATAAGAACTTCTGGGGATAGGGAGGAGGGGACTAAATTGCTAAGATTTAAGTCCTTGCTTTAAACTATCCCACAGCTGAGCACTGGGGATGTTTGGTCAGTATACAGGAAAGAGCTTTCAAACACCCCTTTTCACAGGTATTTTTGATATCTCTTTGAAATACTGTGCTGGATATGAGCAAAGGTTGCTTCCTGCTGTCAGTTTTATTGTTTCAGCCACAATAAGAAATGCTAAAATACTGTTAAAGAGGTTTGTCAGCCCTATTTCTCGTTCAGCCAGAGTTAGGGAATTCTGCATGTCTCCTTGGGTGCTCCTGAAACTTCTAGCCCAAACAGCAGATGCAAGAAGTCTGCATGAGATGAGTTATTTTACTTGTAGTATATCAATCTTGGAGTATCCATGAACTCTTTCTGAGAGGCCATAAAAGATAATTATCATCAGGCTTAAGTGCCCTAAACAGATTCCTACTTCCACTGGAAGAAGTACAAGGATCTACAATGCAAAAAAAAGCCTTGAATGAGTGCATTAAATAACTCTGCCTACAAGGAACTCATCATTTCTTAAGCTTTTCCTCACTTGTAATTTACATATGGGGACAGCAGTAGGACTTAGTTTTGTTTCTTGTCCTGTACCCCCGAGCTGATTCTCTGAGTAATTATGATAGTTTTTCCCTCAGCCAGGCACTAATTTTGCTTTTCTCCTCTCTGCCCAGGCACTGAGGTTAATTTCTGCTGCTCTATGAAACCTCTTTGAAATTAACCAGTAAGTCCTGAAGCTATTGGAGGTGAGAGGGACTCTGTGTGTGCCCATCCACATGTGTGGATGTGTTAATAAGCTGCTTAAGCTTCATTTCCTTTAGGAGCAAAAGTAACAACCTGAGAAAATCAGAATTAATTTTTTTAAATGAAATAGCTATAGAAACAGACATAGTATCAATTAAGCAACCTATGGTGCCCCCCCCCATGCAGTTGTCATATTTTAAGAACCTATAAGTCATAAATGCATAACAATATGCAACCTTTTCACAGATCATAGAATTCTTGTGATTATTTGAAGGGTTGTTTATTAGAGGATGGATGGTTGGGAATAGATCAGAACCCTCTTTTGCTAATAGTACCGAAATGGTTACTTGTCAGTTTGTGTGCTTCCTAAGGCATTCATCCAGTAGTGTTAGGCTGGGTTTTTTTGATTATGCACTGTCCAAATTTACAGACCTCTGTCCGCTCTGTCATGGACTGAGAACTGCAACAACCATTTTTGCAAACTCTGCTTTTAATGTCCAAACTGACCATTGTGTCAGGAAAATTGTTTTCAAACAAATGTGGTTTTTGCAAACAGACATTTAAAACTGAGTTAATTTCAGCAACTTTTTTTCCTTTCATGTATGACTATAGATGAAAACCATATTGACTCACTAACATAAAATCTGTTAAATTACTTATACTTTAATAGTTACTAGTTGGCGATATTTTTTTTTCCTCCAAAAGTAACTGATGGGATTGTAGCTTAATTCCCTGCCTTAGCTACGAAGGGGAATACCCATGCAAAGCTCTGGCATGGGTAAAAATGAATTCCTCGCTGGGGATAGTCTGCAAGGCATATGCTCCCAAGTTGGTTAAATGTCTCAAATAACAACTCTCTAGCTATTTGATTCGGGGGAAACAGCCTCAGCTCTCTTTGCAGGGGCTCTGATGATGTGTGTCAGTGGGGAAACTTGAGGAGGTAAATGACCACAGTTCATCAGCAACTCTTCTTTTACATCATGTTTCTGATCAGCGGGTGTGCTTCTCCTGATGAGCTGGAAATGTGTACTTAATATTATATTAGCTATTAAGTCCCAAAATCAACAGTTTCCCTGGTAAGTTCAGAACATTTAAAACATTACTCCGTATTTAAAAAAAGAAGTAATTTTTTTTTCAGTGTAAAAGAAGCCTTATTAAAACATTTACAGATACTTTTATGATGTTGTATTGTTTTCCAAAAACAGTGATCAACTGTGATGGATACGTTTGGCTGTCGTCATTCTCCACCCCCCTGTAGCCTCCAATTCCTTTTCAAGAGGAGAAAGTGTTTCTCCTTTTCCAGGATCTGGAGAAGGCCCAGACTTTTAATGTTCTGTTACAAGCATGAATTGGAGCCTGGGGACCAAAAGCAAATGTGGAGACTGTTGGGGCAGTGGGGTGAAGGGAACTGACATGTGAACATCCCACCTCCTGCCTGTGGAACTCCAAGAGAAGACCTTTCAGTGCCTCCTGTAGCTGCCACCCATCTTAAACCCCTCAGAAGGAGAGAACTAACACTCTTTTTGTGTGCCACCCTTCTCATCCTCTCTCGGACAGCATATGAGATTTGCAATTATAACTCTAGCAGGGCTGGCAGCTTTTGGGGTTGTAACATCTGGATTTAGACTTTTATGAAGCTCAGCAGGCTTAATTCTTAAGTCCAGGTAATGACACTGGATTTAATGACACTGGTGTCCCTGTGGTAGCAATATGAACTTGCTGTAGAAATAAGAGTACACTTACAATAGGGAATGAGGGGTCTGTTCCCACTTTAGTAAGGAGAAGCTTCCCTGTTGACCTCACCGTGGGGTGAATTAGGCTCCCAAGCAAATGTCAGGTCCCCTTAAGCAGCAGCCAGCTGTTTTAGTGCTGCAGGAGGAATTAGTTTTAAGCAAATGGTGCTTACCCAAATTCCAGGCTGGCAGCAAGTTCTTACATCCCTAGAGGAGCAGAGCGTGTGCTCACCAAAAAAGTGTTGTGAGCAAGTGTAAAGATGACAAGTTGTCAAATGGATCTTTGCTGCCTAGGAGGAGGGTAAATGGTGATCAGGAGAGAAGTGGATGTGTACTTATGTCCTGGGAATGTGCAAGCACTCAGTAAGCAGTCGTGGTGCTGTTCTGAGCACCCCAGGGCACCACCCTGTGCTGTTTGATCTGATTGTAGTGTGGTTTCTGACTCCCCAAGCAGGTGTTTACAGGTCTGCCATAAACTTTATCAGGACCTTTGGGTGCTTTAAGGGAAGTAGAAAGAAGGATGGCCCTGACAGTGCTGTTAAACTTGAGCTGGTTTGTCCCAAATGGTGGGTCTTGAATTCTGATGGGTCCTGAAAGGGTTCAAAGAGGTGCCAGGGTGTTTGGGCTCAGGTACAACACTGCCTGCCGTGAGTCTGTACTGTTCCTGCTCCAATGTGGTGTCTTGGTTTGGTTTTTTTAATAGTGTAAAAAGGATATTTGTGGAGTTTTGAACTTCTCTCTGACTTGGGTTATTTGTTGATTTTTGGAAGCTGTAAACAGTAAGCATGGGGATAAGAATCACCTGGAACGCATGTGTTTGTGGGGAGGGAGAAAGGAAAAAGTATCAACTTCTCCAGCCAGCTCTGTGCCACTGAATCATGAGGCTGCTCTCGACCTCTAGAATCACCAGGTCTGCAGTAGTTTGTTTGTTTTTTGTTTTTTTTTCAGGGTATAAGGGAAGAGAACAGGCTTAATTACTTGGCTGAAAATGTTTAAACTGGCATGGGAATGTCTACGTGCATTTATGGTAGGATGGTAGGAGCTCAGCACCTGTGGGGGGGAGAGGGTCAACTTTTGCATTTCGTGTTTGCAACTGGTTCTTCTCTCTCCCATCCCAGGCAGAACCCACCCACAAGGGCTGTGTAAAAGCTGCTGAGCCAGAGGTGGGTTGCCATGTCTGAAAGACTGAGAAGTGATGGTCGGCACTACTTGTTCCTTTAACATCACAGGCAGGAATAGATCCTTGGGTTGGTTTTTTTGGAAATAGTCCAGATGACAAACCAATACTCAGTGGAAAGACCATTTAACTAGATAAAGTGGAAATTGCAAACCATATCAAGCAATGCAAGAATCTAAAAATTATTCCCAGGACACTTGTGCATTTGAGTGAAAGGAAATCACCCACTGATTAATTCTGTCTCAAGAGAGAAAAGGGGGCTATTTCTAAGAATTTGGTAATGTGATGCAGTAATTACATCTCTAAAGTAGTACAGGAATGCTGTGTGTTAAGGTCTTTAAAGAAAAAGATGATTATGCAATTCAGAAATTTTTATAAAGCTGTTACTAATAGGTTAGTTTAACTACTGACCCATTAGACTTTCTGATAAATACGCATTAGTAGTTCTATAAATCAGTTAGTGGTTAAGACTAAGCAAGACACCAGAAACTATGTTATTTCTAAACCTAGTAATAAAGGTTGAAAGGAAAAATTATTCTACTCCTGTCTGCAATTATCTTGCACTGGAGTTACTCCTCATCACAAATGAAATAATTCCTGACTTGTTAATGTGAAGGGAGCCAGGCAGTAGATTTAGGTCTGTAGTATCTCTGTGGGTGGTATATTTACAGTAAAGGGTGCAGAGTGGCAGGTGTGTGATGGGTGGCACGAAGGTGCAGCCCATAACTCGCCCTTCATTAAAGTGAGGGAGAGCTATCTGAACAATAAGTGATGCTTTGTCTCTCATTTCTGGCACACTTGTGCTGTATTTTGGAAGTCACGGGCTGGCAGACTGAGACTTGTCTGCAGTCAGATGATAAACACCATGCTGCCTCTGAGGCCTGAGTGGAGCTCCTTCCACTGATGCATTTTAATTCACCTCCCTGAGAGCCTCACAAAATAGGTCTGAATAAAAGGAACAATGAGAGAAAGTGAGTTCAAACAAGAATGCACTTGAAGTGTTTGCAGGTGTGATAGTTTCTGCCCTGTACAGCAGCATTGAGTCTGCTCTGCCTTGTGACAAGGATTTCTGAAGCAGTTTTCAGCCCACCCTACAAACGCTGTAGGCTGGGGATTCCCCAGAGTCCTTATTCACCCTTCCCATTGCACGTTCCCAGCTGCTGCCCCAAAGGTGGGTTCAGCACTGGTGACAGGTGGTTTGACAGCTCTAAGGATATGTTAAATCCCCAGCCAGGCACAAGCACCAGTGGCTCCATCTCAATCCTTTCCTGCAGGGTGGCCTCCCGTGGGACCAGGGTGCTGCCAACTCCTGCTTAATCCCTGGCTTTGCCTGGCCCACAGGCAAAACTGTAAAGGCTTTTTGGGATGTGTATCAACAAGTCCGAGCAGCAGCTGCCCCACAGCAGCTCCAGTGCAGCAGCTGAGGGTGAGCAATTGCTGCTGCCGGGCTGAGCTGTGTTGGTGCCTCTGCTTCGGGGTGAAAACTGCCAGCACCAATCCCTGAGTATGCAAGCTTCTCTGGGCCACAAAAACTACTGAGAGAGGAGCAAGAAAGCACTGAATTCTCTCTAGAGGTTTACCCAGAGACAAAGAGAAGCTCTGCTACTGCCTAACTTCTGCTGAGATGGCTCTGAGGCTGTCTCATGCCTCAAAAGGTGCTCTGTGCTGGGGACAGTGGTAGCAGGAGAGGGTTTGTGGCAGAGGTGTGGATGTACAGTGTCCCAGGTGTTTGGAAAATGTGTGAAGCAGGAGAGGGTTGAGGGTGGGAGAGCAGGAAAATGTGAGACAAATTAAAGAAATCCACCCTGAGTTTGTGGTTTGAAGAGCCTTCTGTCTCTGCCTTTGATGCAAGGGATGTGAAGTACCCATGAGACAAGCAGCAATATTCTCTTGGGATTTTCCCCAAGTCACTTCCCAGCTGGTTTGACTTTTTCTATCCTAACAGTGTTGCTGGCAGCAAGGAAAAATGCACAGCTCTGTTTCCAAAGGTGATGCACCCTCCTCAGGCCCACAGAATTGTGCATCCTGTGCTAGTGGTTGTAAGCAGGCCAGACCCATTTTAAATATAAAAATGTGGGAGTTTGTTTTATGCTTGTTTGGGGTGTATTTCTTTTGCTCTGGATACAATTTTTAAACTTCCGTTGTGCTCTGCCATTACTGGGGTAAACTTGTACCCTATGTTTCCTTCATTCTGAAGAGGAAGTGTCACGAATGGGTTTAGGAGTTAAATAAGTCCTTTCCTACTGCCCAGGCCTCTGGCAGCAGGTAGTAATCTTATCGAGATGACCAGCACCTCAAAACCCCCTCCCATTCGCAAGTTCTTTTAATAATGACTGATTCTGTCTATTATATAACAAATTATTTATTAATAGATGGGGAAACTATTGACTATAAGACTTAAAACAAACCAATACTACACAGGTATAAAAACGAAAAGGAAAACCTACTAGTAGAATTTATACAGTGCACGATAAGGTACCTTTGAGTTACAGCTAGTGAAGAAATAGTATAAACTTAGGATTCAATGTATCTTACCATCCAATCGTTGGTGCAGCACACATCGAGATTGTTTCTCTCAATCTCCAGAGAAGTAACCGCAAGCCTTTGTCCAGAACTTGGGGAGAAGTCCCTTATACATGGTGTGTGTGTATGGAAGCTTCTGCCTCAGGGATAACTTGTGTATCTTTTATAGTATAAAACAGTGTCTCTTGAGTCATCAAATTTCTTTACCTCTTCCTACACTTGTTTTCCAGATGTTTACCTTTACGGCCTGAGCCTCCTGACGCCAGAGAGAATCCTGCTGAGTCCTCCAACTCCAGGGTCATCTCTGGTGTGCAGGAAGCGGGGTGTAGACCTGTCCTGCCACAGGAAGGAAACTGAATGTCAAATATCCACAAGAGATAGAGGGGAAAAGGTAGAAATTTTGAATAAAAATACTTAATTGGAGCTTGGAATGGAGCAAGCTTAAAGGGGGAGAAAAGCCTATTGTATGCGACTTTTAATTCCATAATGTTATTGACTTCAGAGCAAGATGAAAAGGCTTTAGCATTCAAGGAGTTCTCTTTTCCATAGTCAATTTGCTCTGTTCAACAATGGTCTGTCTTTTCATCCACCTTATTTAACAGAGGTCAAGTAAAGAAAGAAGTGCAGAAATAATTGAAATGTACTCCACTGAGGAATAACAAGTGATTTCTATTTTTTCTTTCCCCTGTAGCCAAGACAGAGATAAGTAATTATTTGTTAGACCTAGGATTTGACATATAAACATTAAGGGGGGGGGGGGGGGGGGGAAGATCACGTTTTCCTTTATTTTCCCATCTTTTGTGATTCCACTACCTCTAGGCAATAGCAAAGAGAAAAAAATGTAACAGGGTCATAGTCCTCTGTTTCACCATCCAGGCATATGGCTGAAGGCTCAATTTTAGCAGGAGCTGCTAACCTTTTTCCCCTTGCTTTTAATTTGTCCCTGCTAGTCACAAAATCTAAAAATGCAGCTGTTTCTTGTCTTAATTGCCTGCTGATCAGTGTTCAGCTCTAGTTGCCCTCCTTGTATTTATGATGAGGCACCTGCCTCCATCAGTTCAGGGGTGACTGATGTAAAATGAGCTTTTTGCTTTCTGTGCCAGAGCAAGTCAGCACACACTGAGCACAACATCTGGTTGGGAAATACCTGTTTGCTGAAACAAACTCTCTGTGTGGCGTGGTGCTTTTGTAAAGATTTCTGACTGTGGAGAGATGGGCAGAGAGAGTACATGGACCATAAATTTTTCCAGAGATCCTGGAGAAATGCTTAATGATTCAGATGAAATTTTGAATGTCGGAACTCTCTCCTGGTGTTGCCAAAAGCAGATGCTCAGCAAAGGCTAAATCAAGAATTCCCTTGAATACTTTCCTTCTTTCTGCTTTGGGCCTTCCTGAGGCAGAAGTTGTTTCTGGGTCGCTGTGTTTGAAAACCACTGGTGGATGGATTTGCTCTTTCTCAACTTGTCCAAATTTTTCTTGAAATCTGTTACAGGGAATATTTTATGTGTGTTTTCTGTTTATGAGGCTATAGAATTTATAATTCTGATTTGGGGAGGTGTTGAAGGCCAGTGTTGCTTCGAGCTAGGGGATAATCCCAGTTGACTTTGAGAAAGTTACTGGCATGCTCAGTATTTGGAAGATAAAGAAATAATCTCCTGACTTGGAAGCTGAGATTTTACCCACTCTGCTTAAGATAAATGAAGGATATGTTTATAGCAACATGTTACCCCAAATACTACCAATAGGCATCTCTAAGAAGAAGATTTAATGCTTTGTGTTTACACTACTGTATTTCTAGATAGACCATAAGAAATCTGGGTAAGACTTGGGATCTTTCTTGTTTTAAACACTTAAACTCACTCTCTCTATCAGTGACTTGTAGCTCTACTATCCAGAATACAATGTAGTTCAATGTATTCCTTTACCAGTATTATTCAGGAGGATTATGGTCTTGTTTTTCCCCATAAATTTGTCCAATTATTCCTTCAGAAACAATGTATAAGGAAAAGTGATTTATTTCCATCTCTTATCTACAACGCAGAGCTTTTGACTTCCTCTGGGAGGCTGTTTTGTTCTCCAGTGGGTTTGTTATTGCAAGTCAGTAATTCCTTTTGTTTTTTCTCCTCATCACCTTCTGCTAGAGCCTCTTATCCTGGTCCAGTTAGGTTTGCCCAAGTGTCAAGCTAGAAGGACTTAAAATAGTGACTCTCTCAGGTATGTAACACTGGTGTAGGAGACAAGAGTTTGATTCCTGTTTTCCTAAGAGAGGGAACTTCCTTCAGGAAATAAACACAACAGTAGTGTGACCAGCATCTCTCTGCTGTGAGGGGAAGGTTTTCCATGATTGGCTGGAGCAATGATCTGCTGACCTTGGACCTCTGTGACCAGCCCTTAGCAGCTGCTTCAGGGGGGAAAGGCAGAGACCTTCAGAGTGGCACTGAAAGAATAAACCTCCTCAGGAAAACTCTCTGATAGCTGGAAATGGGCTCTGAGCCAAGATGTGAGGTCTATACTTAACAGGGTGTTTATTTTGCTTTCAGGTTGTTCTGTCTTAATTGCCACCTGCAGTAGTGGGCTCTGGAGGTGAATGTGCAACAGATTTTTAGTCTGCCTTTTTCAAACTCAGTGGACTGCCTCATTTGCAACTTAATGCGCTTTCCTTAGAAAGGCAACAAAAGTAGACAGACCTTTTATATCATTGCTTTTAAATGAGTTTTCTATCATCCCACCTTCCTTTGCATCTTGGCCTTTGACTTGATAATATTGGCAGTACTTTCCAAGTGTCTCTGTTGTAAAGATTTAGGTACTAAGCAGTCTCCAAGTGTTTAAAGTAGAAGATGCAAATCCAGTTGATTGTGACTGTCCAGACCACAGTAAGCCATTAATTAAATCTCAGTGAATGTATGAAGTGGTTTCCTAAAAATGGGGAGAGTTTGCAACATATCCTATAGATCATTAAACATTCTCAGACTAAAGATGAGAATCCAGAGGGGCAAAAAAAAAAAAAAGAAAAAAAAAAAAAGGGAATGCTTGATTTGGAACTGCGTTTTGGTAAATAACTGAACACATTTTAGTTAGGGATGAAGAGGCCAGCCTGGACAGCAGGAGCTGAGTCAGTGGATGCTCTAACGGTGCCAGTGAAGTCTGTGGGGTGATTTTTCCTCTCCGGATTCAAATGGGATGTTCTGCCTGCAGCAGGAAGAAGGACCAGATCTCCTGGAGTGCCTCAGGGCTCTCTGCTTCCTTGCTTGGGCAGTGTACATGTGCCTGTAGGGAACTGTGTTTCATGGAAGTATGTTTTATCCTCTCAGTGCTGGCAAAGGGTCAAAAATGCTGTGTAAGCAGAACTATACATATATTTGTCAATCTCTTAGAGTTGGGAAGAAAAGAGATGCTTGTATGTGCATGAGAGAGTGCTTTATTGGCTTTAAAAAACAGGTATTTCTTTATTTAACTAATTCTATGGAAACGTGCCCTGGACTAACATTCTCTTCATATGTGATAGTTTTGTTTAATCCCCCACCTTTACTGTTTCCCTACTAGTCCTTGTCATGAGGAGCCCCAAATGTAGAGTTTTATGTGAAACAGACCTGATGTATAGAAGATAAAGTAACTATTAAACAAAAAGTCCAGGAATTCCAGGTCTTCCAGTAACCAGCAGAGTGTCAGCACGAGTGCTGCCAATAACACAGCAACACCAGGGATGGAGGTGCTGCCTGCTAAAATCCCTACTCCTGATCAGGAACGTGAGAGCAGCAAGCTGCTTAACTCCTGGTGCCTGCTTACTCTGAAGGCTCTCTCTGTTCCTGGCCCTTCCTTCAGAGCTTGTGAGTCACTTCCCCACTTCCCACTCCCCTGAAGAGAAGTTCTTTGGAAAACAGCATCTCAGGGTGCCGTGCTTGTTGACTTTTTGGACTTTGAGAACAAAATCGCTCCACATACCTGCAGAGATGTTTTCCCCTTAACTGCTGACTCTGTAGATTCTCTGTAGATTCACTGTTGAAAGTCAGGCTGGTTGTCTTGTTATTGAGGTCTTGTTGAGGAGGCAAACCCTCAGGACAAATGTTCCTTTGGTGGTGCTTCTGGAGTGTGGCTGTCCTCGCTGCTGTGGCACACAGGGACTGTGCAGCAGCAGCATCTCCCTGCACCACACCTGTGACAAGGACAAAGAGGGCTTTGCAGCCACCTTCTCCTAAAGGATGGAAGTTGTCTGGACTGCTTGGAGGAGAGGATTAGCCACGATGATGGGCAAGCAGAAAGGAAGGGCAGTGTCACCCCACTCTGTGTTTCCAGCTTGCTTTGCCCACTTTCAGTAAACAGGGACTTGCCCAGGGGGCAGTTTTGGAGTCGAAAGGTTCTATGCCAACTCTTAGCCTGGGACTGAGAACTCCTGGTATCAATTCAAGTTCTCTGAGAACTGCAATGAAGGGTCAGGCATGTTTGAGTTTTTTCTCCCTCTACCTGCCCCTTTTATTTTTTCTTTCTTTAAGGTAGAAAAGGCCTCCCATGGGGGTGTTTCCTCGAGTCCGTAAACCCTTAGTAAGGATGGGTGAAGTGCTTGATGCTCCCTGCATACCACAGCTGTGGAGCTGCCTCAATTCCTGTAGTGGTTTGATTCGTTAAACTATGACAATTCCACAGCAACCAGTGGTGTTATTAACACAGGACCAAGCAGTGTGGCAAGTGCTGTGTGGCCTCTCCCTAACCCAAGAAAGGGTCAGCAGCTCTGCCATCCTTCACCCAGTTCCCTTGCTGTACTGGGACTGGTTTGAGCCTTAGCAGTGTGGTCTTGGCCAGCTCGGAGCTTATCCACGGACTTTATTGATGTGTACACTAGCAGTCTGTTAGAGTTGTCTGTGTTTTATGTCCTTTGTGCTTGTCTGAAATGCTGATGGTGCTCAGGAGCTTTTTGTGTAATAACCACCAAGAGAGTACTGAAAATATCCCTCTGTGTGGGGGAAAATAGAGAATCTGAGAGTGTGTTTCCCTGGGAAAAGATTATTTATATGTGCTTGCCAGTACTCTCTGCACCTAAATAGCTTCTCGGTCTGATTCACCAGTATATTAAAGCTGTTCTTTAGCACTCTCAGAGTACAAAATGGCTTTATAGCAGATCAAGTAATCACTGGAGAGTATCTCCTGGTGTTGGAGGACCTTACGCCTGGGATGGTTGTCATGGTAGCTCCAGCTGTCAGCATCAGGAATAAACCCAGTGAGGGATCCAGCATCAGTTTCTTCTTAGGATCACCTTGGGATTTTCAGGTTGTTTTGGGCCTATCAGTTACCCTGACTATTAGTAGGGACAGATATAGAGCTAAGGTAGTCTCTGTAATCAAAAATCTTGTTTAGAAAACATGGGGTTTTAAAATCTATTTTTTTAAAGTGTAGAATGCTCCTTGAAAGAATTGTAGAATTGGGCTTAGTTGTTTCAAATTTACTGTATAAGTTTCCATTGTAAATTGCAATAGCTAATCATTAAAACTAAATTATCACTCCAGGTTTGAAAGCAATTTAGTTGTATGTATATTTTCAGTTCTCTAAATGGGTGTGTGTATTTATTTTTATATACAGAAGTATTAATTTTCATAATGACTGTACTAAGTCTGAGAGCAATTCTGGTGAGGGGGATTAAATTTGACTTGCAGGCTTGAGCTCAGTCAGTACTGCATGAAAACAGAACCCAGGTGTTCCTCTTCATTTCGCTCTGTTTTAACAGCATCACTACTGTTAACTATGAATTCTTAAATACATTGTCTAGTTAATGTAACATTCCTTGTACACAGTGAGTTTGTATCATGCAAAGCAATTAAAGGTAATGTGTAACAGGTTATGGCATGGCTGAGAACACTGCAATCTTGGAAGACTGAAGAGTTTTGATGTGCATCCTGCATGTAGCAGTAGGTCCACTGCGGAGGGCTTTTCATTTCTTTTCAGCAGCAGTATAAGCAACTTTATTCCTATAATTTATTATTTTTTCCTCATATTGCACACCACAGTTGTTCCCACCCTCAATAAATCCAGCAGACTATCACTTAGAATACTGTTTATTAGTTTCTAAAATCAGTCAGTAACAGCATTCTCCTGCTCATAAAGTTCAGTAAATGACTCTTTTTAGACAGAAAAGATCTTGAATTTTGACTGGGATGCATGACTGAAAAAGGCTTAGTAAATTAAAATCTGTGACAAGCACCAATGCTTTATTTTTAATGGAGAGAAAATTGTTCTGTAGATGCTTCTCTCCATGCCTTAATTTTGAGCTCTGCAATATTCATTGGCTATGACACTGAAGAATAATCACACCTTCCACTTTGCCTGTGTTTTTAAATGCAAGGATGGAGGTGGTGTGTGAGCACCACAGTTATTGCAGCCAGCTCCTCCAGGAGAGGTAACGATGTGTGGTCCTCTGGCTCAAGCCATTAATTTAAGGTATAGCCTCTTGCATGCTCTGCAGTGATCACGTGTCCCTGCTGGGATACACAGCCAGGAATGGCTTCACCCAGCAGGATCAGGCTTTGGGGTGGGTTGGTCGTTGCTGTAACCCCCCAGGTCACTTACCTTCTCTCAAGCACACACATCATCTGATTTGAAGCCCTTTTTTGTGCCTGTTTTGGTTTAGTTGGGTTTTTTCCTTACTCAAGACTGCAGATTTTAAAAAATCACAATATTTTTGTTGCATTTGATACTGACATTTGAGGCTTTTATTTTGACTTTACCTTGGTGGTAAGATAGTCCCCAAAACAGTAGAACTACCAGCAAAACTATTTCTAACCTCTAAAAGCAATGCTCAAAGAATATACAGCCTTTTCTTTTTCTGGGGAAAAGCTGGTTTTTCCCAATAGCACGCAATGCTTTTTCTCTTCCCTGCCCCTAAGAGTTGTCCTGAGCAAATGCTGGTTTGACTGCATGCTATATCTCTCACTATTTTTTAATTCCCTTGAAGCTTTGTTTGCTGTTTTAATACAAACCTAGGTCCTCCTGGGACCAACAGTTCCTTGTTATTTTTAGTGTGGCTTCTAGTCATATGATGACTGGTCATGTCTTGTCCTCTTGAAGGCACCAATTCTGCCATTCTTCTCTAATATGAGGAGGAAGAATGGGAGTTGAGAGGATTGGAAGAGGGTTATAAACCATCTCTTGTAGCCCCTGGGGGCAGCCAGGAACTTGCATGGCTCAAAGAGCAATTTCGGAGCTGATTTTCCTCTACTACCCCAACGTGCCTGTGGCTCTTTGGAAGCAGTTAAGTCATAGCATAATGTATTCATGCACGGTCCCCTTGGCACTTCTTTTCACCATTCCATCTGTTTTCTGGTAGGTAGAGAGGAGAAAAATGGTGTGGTGGAACTGTAGGACAGTTGAGAATAGAGTCCAGTGTTATTTACACGTCCAAAAGTGCAGCAGAGAGAAGCTGGACTTCCCTTGATCCTGAATTTGCTCCTGGAGCTTCTGGACTGGTGTTTCTTGCTCCTTGAATTTGTTCCTGAAACTCAAGCTATGGCTCTGTTGTTTTCCAGGCAGTGCTTTTTTCTCTAACTGAAGCAACCCCCAAGTTTCCAGTGCTCACACTGGCAATCTTGGCTCTCCAAACCTTCAGATTCTAGTCCTGTTAAACCTGAAGAATTCAGCATCTGAAGGTTATTTCCCACCTGGTTTTGTCAGCTGATGCTCTGCTTTTTGAGGTCAAGTGTTTTTGTATACAGACAAAGCCCAGAGTTATTGTTTTCCAGATTCTCTACTATTACTTGGGTCATCAGCCAATTCACTAATTAACAGAGGACAAAACTGATATAACTAGGCAGAGATGTTACTTGGAAATGAGTTAATGTGGTCATGATTTAGTGGTGGCCTTGGCAGTGTTAGGTTGATGGCTGGTCTCAATGGTCTTGAAGGTCTTTTCCAACCTAAACACTTCTAGGATTCTGCAAGAAATCTACTCTGACCTAAAGATTTCTGAGGTGTAATCTTTAGTTGGGTGGCAAAGGCAAACCTGGCTTACTGGCTTCCCTTAATCCTTTTTTCTTAAGCCTGACAGTGACTTCATTCATCATCACTGCACAGGCTGAATAACAAATTAAGCTTTTTTTAACTGGCAGTGTGTTAAATAAGATTTTTATTTACTTGTATACCTTCATTAAAAAAAAAGCTAGCAGTACTGGCTTGAGATTTTTTTTGTGCATTGAATGGCACATGGACTGAATATTATGGGTTTGGTTAGTCCTATAAAAAGTAATTTTCCAGTTATCTATGTATCCACACACTTAGAGTTGGAAAAAAAAGCCTTAAAATTAATAATTACCAGCTCAAATATTTGTAGCAGGCAAACATCCCAGGCAACTCCTCCAACAGTATTGCTGACTAGAATTGAAAAATGCATTCTTCTTAGGTTGCCATTTACCTCCCAAGGATTTGCCTGGGACTGTTCCTCCCTTCCCTGGCACTTGTCTGCATCCTATCCCTGGGTGGCTTTTGTACCTGTGGAACAAATTCCCTGGCTGATATGGCGCCTCCTTTATTGTCACCTACCTTCTCTACCTTAACTTCCTTTGGCAGTGTCCTTAATCTAGAAGAAATCTTCAGGGCTGGGTAGTTGTAGTTGCTCTTGAAAAATGAAACATGAAAATGTTGTAAACTGACATAATTAATATTCAGTGTGTTGCTTTACTGCCAGCACAGATCACTAAGCCGCTCAAATCTGTGTTGGTGGGAAAACACACTGGACAAAGAAGGAGCAAAAGCAAAATAAATTTTACAGGTGTAAAAGTTTCATGCATTTTAATGGAAACATAGTAGTAATACTGTTTAACTAGGAGCTGTATCAGGAGGATTAAGTTACTGAAAGAAAGTATTTCTGATAAAATGCACTGCAGTGTTAAGGGAGATCCAAATGAATGTGTGCATGTGTGTTACTCCTTAAATCCTTGTTTTTAATGAGATTTTTGTCATGGCTAATACAGAAAAATTGGGAGCCACTTCTTCCCTCTTATCAAGCTGTGGGTCTGAAATTTGCCAGCTGAGGTGTGGCTCATCATATAATAAATGCTGGCACTGGATTTCCACTCTGATAATTTTACAGCCTGCTTTGTTTGACAAGTCCCTCATGTGTGTATGTCTGTTTAGCTATTGCAGTTTCACAGGCTACAAATGAGGCTCCATGCTGACCAAGTCATGCTGAAACAAGAACGAGGGGAGAACCAGTGCTTGGATCAGCAAGTTGCCAGTCTGTCAGCTGAGTTTATGGCTCTGCAGGAAAGGGTGAGATCGATAGGAGGATAATAGAGGCTGTTGGAATGTTTGAGCCTTGGGAGCAGGTTAAACCACGACTTTTTATGCAGCTGAGGTTTTGCATGGGCACGTTTTCTTCTGCGTGCCTCAGAACATAATTCACTGTGTGAGTAACGCTGCAGTGCTGTTTACTCAGAGATATTATGAAAAGATAACCTGGCCTGCTCACTCACACGTGGTTCTGGATAGCTTCCAAATGCAACACTGCTGTGACTGTCTTGCATTGCTGTAACTCGAATAATCCAGAGGGGACTTGGGGAAACCACTGTGAGTTTGGGTTTTTTTCTTTTAAAAAGAATTTCATGCTTTAAAGGGAGATTATTGAGCAATTATTTAAAATGTGAGAGGCATTTGACCTTTTCATGGCTGGAGAAGGCAAATGGCTTTTTCTGGAGGCAATAAGACACGCCCTGCTCTTTATGACTACTGCTTCAATAAATTGCATTCTAGTAGATTTTACACATGAATAGTGTAATACATTTTTTGGTACAGTATAAATCTATGCAAACCTGTGCCTAACTTTTTGGTAGTTACACATGGGTGCCTATAGTTGCCATATTTCTTGACACAGATGAGCTACAAAATTTATGAAACCTGGCTCTGCTGCATTAACTATCAGCAATCATCCCCCCTCACCTCCAAAAGAAGACTGGTTTTGGTCAGATTAGTGTGTGGGTAGGGCATGCTGTGTGTGGAATCAACAATGGAATGGTCTGTAAGGATGAAATACTGCTCAGTTTAAACTCAGTTCAGGGGGGTTTTGTAACTCTGTCCTTGAAGATCCATTGTTTACTGCAAGTGAAGGTTGATCTTAACTCCAAGTGCTGGACCTGGGGTCAGGATGCAGGACTGGGGCAAGCAGCAAGAGGCTGTGGATTCTGCCTTGCTCTGTCTCTGTATAGCTTCATATTGAAGTTTTCAGTGCACGGGGAAGAGCCAGAGACTGTTCTTCATCTGTTCAGCAATTTAAACTCTGCATCTTGTTTGGCTTGTGTCAAACATCTGTGTTGACTCCAAAACAAAGGATTATTTTTGAGATTTTTTTTAAAAAGCAACACATGCTTGTTGCAAGGGAAGGTAGTGGTGCTGGTGGGAAATGTTGGTCTTAATGTTTAACTGCTGGAGTATGTGTAGACCAAGCACTGGAAGCAGAAGAGGAGTCAGCTTTGGTCAAATATGTAATTGCCTGTATTAAAAGACCAGGACTGACTTAATCCTAAATTTGCTTGCCAAAAAGTTATGAATCAAATTGTTCCTAGATGGATGTTTGTCTTCTTCTGGTAACCAATGCAGTGGGAATGACCGGTTCTAATTTAGAATTCCTGGACTTTCTCTGTCCTCTCATTAGTCATTAGAATGGTAAATGTGGCAAGTAATTTTACAAACACCTTTTGTAATGAAAGAGGAATAATTTAATTCTCTGTGCGGCTTTCCCTTTGTTTGTAGAGGGTGCTTAAATGCTCGGAGGATTGAAGATGTTTGTCTTTGGGGGTCCCTTATCTGGTGAGCATATCTTCTGGAGGAGGATGTTGTCCTCCTTATCTAGATGTATAAAATGCTTAAAGTGAGGCTGTGCAAAACCTGCCTTCTGTTTAAAAGTGGGTTAAAACCCTAATGATTGTAATTTAAAGTATACCTTTTATCTTGGTCCAGCCAAGATCAAAGCCAAATTACATTAGTATTTGTGGAACAAATAAGGTTATGTTTGTCTCTTTGGAGGCAGTAATGCAACTAAAAAACAGCTTTTGTACCTCTTTTTTGTACTAAAATTTTCTACTCAGGGTACTGTGTCCCACATGAATAGTGCTGTGCTGCACATGCTGGATTTTTGTAGAGTAAGGAAGAAACAAAGAGGGTAATCGTTAAATATTTTTATTTTAAACTGAGATTTGTCTGGCAACCAGAAACATGTAGTCTAGAAAATGGTGAAAGGACTGCAGCAATTTCCTAAAACATGGTACCAGCCTATTGCATCTGCTTGTTAAATAATAAAAAAATCCTCCTTCATCAAAAAAGCTTGAAGTAGTCCCAGGACCCAAAAATGTTTGTGTGCTTTTTTAAACATGCATTTTCAGTAGAAATATGTTATTTGCACAAACATAGGCTTTTGGCTTCGTGTGTTTACAAGTGCAGCCCTGTAGCAGTGCCAGCTGCTGTGTCCCCAGGCTGCACTGCCAGTTCAGGAGAAGCAGCACCCTGAATCCCATCAAGCCTGGTGTCATTATGCTTGTGGCATAGCTGGGAAGTGCTTAAATGTTCCGACTAGTGTAGGCCAGAGTGCAGAAGAACAATCTGAGCTCCCTGCATCCTGAGGGTGATTCTGCTCCCTGAATTTCTGCTAGCAACCCCAGAAATAAAAGGTGGATCTCAGCGCTACTCAACTTGGATGGTGTAGTGACTTCTTAAAAGAGAGGGCTGCTAATCGAAGGGTAATGCAGAGGTTATTGGAAAAAATATCAAGATAAAGGACTAATTTCCATTTGTTTTCTGTATGGAGCCTTCAGCTTAAGGGATGAATGTACAGAGAACTGATGCCAGTAGCATTGGCTTATTTGGGTTTCCAAAGATGGCTCTGCTTTCCTTTGGTAGGGAATATTTTCTCTTCCTGCAGGCAGAGCAGTACATTGTGTCAGGAGCTGGTATTTAATTGTGCAAACGTGGAATGGTTTGGATAGGAAGGGACCTTAAAGCCCATCCAGTTCTAACCCACCTGCTATGGACAGGGACACCTTCCACTATCCCAGGTTGCACAGAGCCCCATCCAGCCTGGCCTTAGACACCTCCAGGGATGGAGCAGCTGCAGCTTCTCTGGACAACCTCTGTGCCAGGGCCTCACAACCCTCACAGGGAACAATTTCTTCCTCTTATCCAGTCTAAACCTCCCCTCTGTCAGTGTGAAGCCATTGCCCCTTGTCCTGTTGCTCCAGGCCCTTGCCAAGAGTCTCTCTCCATCTTTCCTGTGGGCTCCCTTCAGGCACTGCAAGGCCACAGTGAGGTCACCCCAAAGCCTTCTCTTCTCCAAGGCTGAACAATCCCAATTCCCTCAGCCTTTCCTTATAGCAGAGGTGTATGAAGAACAGATGTAGAAGTAGTTTGTTGTGGAAGGACAGCAAGCTCTCCATTTCAAAGATCTTCAAATTCAGACCCTTTAAAACATCTCCCTGGCAAACACAGTACCCTTCTCAGAAACACCCCTCAGTTAGTTTATGGTCAGACAGTGGCATCTTTGCTGCAATCTTTCAATTTGAAGGAGAGATTAGAGAAAACTTTATCCTTGCCCTACAAATCTGCAAATCCCTGCTTCCAGGGGCATCCAGCAGCAAGGAAAGGAAGTGGGTCCTGAGAAATCCATCTGAGCTTTGTCCTGGATCCCATGGGCGTTGATGAGTTTTGGCTTAGGAGATGAGGAGCCACCTCCCTGGGGGATGTTTGTTAACACAGCAAAAAAGAGCTGCAAAAAAAAACATGTTGGTGTGCAGGGAGAAGGACTCTGGGACACTTAGCTAATGTCTGTCTAAAATACATGAGACTTGTAGGAAACTTGACAAACTGCACTGACAAGTTTTTCTAGTGATCAGCTAAGTGAAGAGTAAGCTCATAAACAGAGGAAGTGAGATTTGCCCAGATACTCTCAAAAGTTCACTTTGAGTCTTCTGATTGCATATTAAAGTGATTCAGTAAATGATTTAACCTCATGCTTCAAATTCTCTTAAAATAATATTTTCAACTCTGAGAAGCAATAGATTGCTAAAATAATTAAATTGAAATTATATTTTAGCTTGTTTTAGTAAATATATAATTGAATCAAGGAAAATAATTGTATGAAGCAGTGCTTAGAGCAGAACTACCCAAGCAATCCAATAATGGTTTAAAAAGAAAAGGGAAGAAGGTTCTAAGTCAGCTTATCAGAAGTCAGATTATTTATGAGTTAGGATAAAGACTGCTCTCATGGGTAAAGGACTGTGCTAGGTTAGGATACTGTAGAGTGTGTGATGGAATAACCCAAAGGTGCTGTGATGTCAAGATGTGCACCATCACCTGGGCCAGATTTTGGCTAAAAATATGTTATAGGCATCACAGAAGGTATAGACATCTTGATGTATGGCAAGAAAACCCATCAGCTCTCCAGAATGGATTTCTCTTTCCTCTATGTTTTGCCTCTGGAGGCAACCACATTTTATACTATCCTGGCAAAAACATAAAGCTTCTAAAAATATAAGGCTTCTAAAATACCATTTTTATGGTTTAATATAAGTACTGAAATAATAACTTGCATAACTTGCATAGCTGGGAAAAGTTTGGGGTTTTTTTAACTGGAGTTTCATCTCCTTTGTAGCTGGGGTATTTTTTAAACAGGAGTTTCACCTCCTTACTTAATAAAGAAGCATGAAATCCCAGTAAAACTTTTGAAACTATTTTGATTCCATAAAATCCGGGAAATATAAAAGCAGCCTTTCTCAGGGTATCTTGTTACTCTATTCAGCCAGAAAAGGACTGGGTATTTCATGAGTAAAAGTGGGTTGTAAGACTTTAATCCCAGGCTGGTTTTGGAGCTTTGTTTCTATTCTATTCTAGTAGAGCTAGTTTGCCTCTACTAAACATAAGCTAATATACATGTTACTAAAACGTTTCCAGGTGCATTTTAAAGTTTATTTGCACTTACATTTCTATTTTGGAACCTGAAGTTACAGTACTTACAATTTTCGTAAAGTTTCCTTTAGTACATGGACACTTGGTAGACTTTATCTGCACTGCTCTGATGGGCTTGGTGTGTGTGAGATCTCTGCTGCTCTGGCGTTTTTTGCCCTGCCTTAGATTTGGGTCTTGGTGGCAGAGAGAGAGCCACGGTTGTTTTGTGGTCTGACAGCTCACCATGTATATGAGGAGTTGATGTTCTGATATGAATTTTGGTGGCCATTCTGTGAATTGCCTCTGTACACTTTCCCTCTTCCATGGCCTCATTCTGGGTGTGTATTTCTGCATCCTTTTGGAAAGCCTGAGCTGGTAAAGTTGCTGGCAACCCCTGGAGGCTCTGCCAGAGACATTTTCAGCCCCCAGATTTGCACTTGATGTGAACAGACCTGCACTAGGGTGAAGAGCAAAGAAGGTCCATGGTTGCACCAGCGACCACAGGAGCAGATGGAAAAGCAGTGGCACTCTCAAGAGAAGCTCCTCTTTGGGGGGTGCCCAGGGCTTTCCCAAGGGAAAACATCCTGTTCTTGGAGCACTGTCCTGGAGATTTCAGCCAGGAAAGCCACTTGCAGACAGTGAAGCTGACATGGAATTGGTTTGTGAGCTGTGGGATGCACAGACAAGCCACTTGGCAAAAATAGATCCACAGTCATTGCTTATGGTTTTGTCATGGTAGTCTGGATGCAGTTAAGAAATGATTTGCAATTGCTTTGTTCAGTTTGGCGCACTGTGACTTAAGTGTCACCCTTTGGCTTTTTGAGGTGAGTTTCTACCCCACTTCATTTGACTTTTCCCAATTGCTAAACTGTCTCCAAAAATTATTACTGGTGTGCCATAGGTACATCAGCTTCTTAATTATTCTTATAGGCAAGATTTCCCCATCAAACACACTTGCAAGGTCTCTCTTGCCTCCTCCCTCCCCAGGGCTGTGATATTATCTATTCATAATGACAAAGCAGGAGCAAGCCTCAGATGCAGATGTTCTCCTGTACCTTAGCAGGACTGCCTTCTGTACCTGCCACTCCAAATAAAGACCAGGCTTAAATGATGCTCTAGGAATGAGGCACAGCAGCAAGGAAACCTGCAACATAGAACTCTGAGTAGCTGGCAGAACGAGTGAAATGCACAGCACTTGTCCTGTGTGTCACATGAGATGACAGATACAATCCTCTTCAGGACTAAACAAGAGGACAAATGTCATGGAAATGCAGCGGCTGCATCTTGTTCTGTGTTTCTTTTTCCAGCAGCAAAATGTATTACAATAACCCAGAAATTTAGCCTGAGTTTAAAAAGTTCTTATTTTTTGGTGCTGATTTTCTTCTGAATTGTGCTTAGGAGCTGAATTCTTCCACTGCAGTTGCAGTGAGTGGTAGAAATGAGACATAAGTGGTGTGAGATGCTGCAGTATGCCAAGAAATTATGCAGGATAGGCCTCACAGTGTTTGGATTGCAAGTCAATACATCCATCTCTGGATGTTGCCTTCCATCTGTGTATGTATGAATTCTACTGGTGAGGAACTAAAAATTCCAAGGGCCTAACTTTACCATGTGAAAATTCAGTAGCTCGGCCTCTCCTTGTGGTTTGCATGTCCTACTGGCAGACACAATGCTCAGATGGAAAATTGGAAGCATTCTGAATTAACAAAAAATGTTTCAGGGAGGGATTATACTACAACCTTAGGAATACCTTTTTTTTCCTATCTCTTTCCTCGGCAAAGGCTGTTGGTATGGCTTTGGCTTCCATTATCTGCTACAGAGCTGAGCTCCTTTGCTGCAGGTCAAGACTAATAAGTCTCTCTGTTTCTCTGCTCTTCTCTTTGCAGGCAAGAGAGATGGGAGGACAACTCAGGGGGAGCTTGGTTACACCCTGCTTCTTGATCAGGGATGTGGTGAAATTCTTTATGAAAGGAGGTAACAATTTTTATCTCATTTGGAGGTAGATGGGAAAAAGAAGAAAGACAAATGGAAAAAATCTTGCCTTTTCCTCATCACTCATGGCTTAGCAGAATCACAGTGATTTGTCTTTCTGAGCAATGATATGAATAAAGCAAGAAGTCAGTAGCTTCTTAAGTGATGCTCTGCCTATCTCCATTCCCACTCCCCCACCCTTGCTGCCTGGCAATATATTGTCACTTGTATTTCCCATACTTCTGCTTGGAGTGATGTCTCAATGACCTACCTGCTCACAGCTGAAGAGCTTCATTTTCAAATAGTCTGCTCCATGGGTGATGTTCTTGTCTGGGTCTGCCAAACCCCAGAATGTAACACCCATTGATGCAGCTGTGACTTTTTTCTTCAGTGGACTGGTGTTACTGTGATTTATATTTCTGACTAAGGGATTTGGAGTTTAAAATCACATTCATGGGAGGAATCCCAGTTAGCTCAATCTGATTATCTGGGACTAGGTCTGCAGTGATAAATTTGTCATGGAAGTTGCTCTTGCATAAATGGACCCCATGAGACAATGCTCTGTGCAGGCTCCTGGCACTTTCTGCTTTTGTGTATTGGAGGGCAAATTTTAGGGGAGGTAAAAAGAGTGATGAGACCTGTTAGGAATTTTTTAATAAAGCTTTGGGCAAAAGACAGAGTCCTGTCAAGAAACATTCTTGTTTGCTGCACACTATTTCAAGGCTGCTGACAGCATTTCCACTTCCACTTTAGAAATGGATTACTAAAGATGGAGAGTATTCAATTTAGGGAAAAATCTTCTGATTTTCTGATCCATTAGAAGTGACTGCCTGCATCTACATGCAGGACTTTTGTGTAAAAGCTGCCTTTCCCACCTGTTATGAATGCAGTTCTTCTATTTGGTTGAGTGGGATCTTTTTTAGTGATACCTGTACTCTCCATCTTCTAGAACGAAAGCTGTAGTCCTGAGAAGGGTGCATGAAGGAATACAGGCTTATCTTTCTAGGATTCATAGATTCAAAATGCTCCTTCTAACCAAATTTCTGACTAAGTCACCCAGTGGCAGTGCTTCTTGCTAAGATGACCTCAAATAAGAGGGGAGATCAACATTAGTTGGAAAGCAGTATTTGTGATACTGTTGGGGGGGGTTGCTGTATGATTTCCGAATTTGGTGACTGCCAAATGTTTTAAAGTACCTTTCATTCATTTATCAAGCACCATATTCTACTCTGAAAAACTGACCAAGTGAGAACTCAGGAACTTTAAATCAGAGACTTCTGCTCGGAAGGAAAATATTTACCTGGAGTTGGAGTGAGTGTGGCTACTACAGTCCTGGGATTTGTTAGCCATGGTGTGTTCCAGCCCCTTTGGAATACTCTGTTCTCACCTTTATTTGTGCTGAGTAAGGTGTTTTAATCTCAACAAGGTTTGCTGCTGCAGCCCTTGCATGATAATTACAGAATTAAGCTCTCTCTCTAGCATGCACATACTCAAGGATATTCTGCCTTTGGGTTGAATAATTGCTCACTTTAAATGTTATATATGCATTTGTGGCTAGTGTGTACATATGGGGGTGGGAGGGAAGAACGGGCAGGAAAAATATGTAATTATTCATCAGAAGCCTTAGCCTTGCATTATAAATATGGATCATGACTTAAAGAGCCTGAGGACATAATAAATTAATCTTCTGTTTGAATATCTACTTTTAATCATAGATTTGCCTGAAAGTCCTTACGAAAGATGGGCACTGACATTTAAGGTCCTTGTCCATGTGCAGAGGCAGTGGGCTCTTGCAGCAAAGGGGTTGAGGAGCAGGGGATGCTGAGCTGGAACAAGGCCAGTCTGCCTTTTCCAAAGAGGAAAACTTTCTGTACCAGAAAATGCCTATAGGTAAGGCAAGCACATGTTTAGCATAAATGTCAAATCATTCTGTTGAAAGGAGGCAATTTCTGGAGTCATCAGTGTGTGGGCACTGGGAAGTGGGTTGGTAGCAAATGTGGATTGTGTCCACAGCCCCAGTTTTGTGTGGACGGTTTAACCTCTTCCCACCCAGCTCCTCTGCTGGCTGTGTCTGTCCAGCCCTGGGAGCTCCCCAAAGAGCAAGTGTGCAGCTGTGCAAGGGCAGAGGCAAGCAGATGGATGCAGGAGGTGCAGCAGCCCTGCACCTCCCACATGGCAATGAAATAGATGTGAACTAGGGGTCAAAAAGAGGCATTCAAATGGCCTCCTCTCCCCACTGCTGCAGAGGCAGAACTCCCAGAACACAGCCTGTGATTATCTAGAGTCTGCATAGTAAGGATTTTATAGTAGCCTTAAGGCTGTCCTATAATTAAAGTTGAGTGCTGGGCAAAATCAATCATCTTTTTTGCTGATCATACATCTTCTGTTGAAGTCTTGTGATAGACAACCACAGGAGTCTTACTCTGTTTTAAAAAAAAAGTTATTTTCTCCCATATACAGTTTTGAACTTCATGGTAAAGAGAGATTTCTGCAATACAGTGCCTGCAAAATACCAGGTATAACTTGCTGTGATATCTCATTAGACATTATGCTACATCTTGTAGCCTGGTGCCTTGTACACAGTTATTCCCATAGCTCAGTGCTTGAGTAATTTTACTATTTAGTTCAGCTTGTGGTGCTGCACTGAAGTGGAGCCACCTGAGTGTGTGGCTATTTGTGGAATGAATACTTGCTTTTGCATGGTGACTGCTGGGCTCTTCACTGAGATAAGTCTCTGGCAGAGATATGCAATAACTCTAAAGTTTACCTCTCTTGAAAGAAGGAAGATATGATGAGGGGTGTACTGGCTTGTGGCTGCTCAGCTCATGAGTAAACATCTTTTCTTTTGCTTCGGCTGCAGAGTTTAGACTCTGTGGAGCAGATGAGTGTAGGTGCTGATGTGTAAGGGAGAAGATCAACTGATGGAGCCAGAGGATCAATAAATAAAATCAACAGTTTGATATCAAGAGACTTTTATCTGGAAATGATGAGTTTTGGTAACCAATATATCATCCAAACCTTTCCCTGTGCTGTGAGAGAAACATCACATGTGGCAGCAGTGTCACTGCACATGTGCTGTCTTCACAGTCTGTCTGGTATTTGTCATACATTTCAATGGCAAATGATGCAAGATAAGAGTCTCTTCTCATTTGGGTTACTCAGGATTTCTTCAGAGCATATTAGGGTTTCTTCCCTGAAGAAGCTCCTAAAATTTACAGCATAATTACTCAGTAATGTTGCAGAAATCAAAGATTGACATTATTGAGGAACAATTAGAAATTTCCTTGAGGGAACAGGCGTACTATTAAGGGATGAAATTTGATGAGACAACTGACCTTTACTTGTTCCCAAGAAAAAAATGAGCTTTTATTTTATTTTTTCCCCCCTATTGCTTGTGGGGTCAGCAAGCACAGCTATGTATCTCTGTGTGTGATACATTTAGTAAATTATTGCTGCAACACTTCAGTGCTAGAAGAAGCAGCAGTGTAAGGCCCTGTTTGGATATACAGGGAGCCTCCTGAAGGAACCTTTTCCAAGAAGCACCATGCTGGGATGTCCTGGCAAGCCTGGAGTGCTGCCATGAGCACATCACCTGTGCTCAACCTCCTGACAAGCTGGGGGGGGACAGTATGGGAGGGCAGTGCCAAGCCTGCTGCCTTCCAGCAGCATCTGGAAGTTGTCCTGCCAGCCAGCAGAACCCAGGGGATCAAGAAGTCAGAGAACTTTGGACTTTATTTCAGTATTCCCTTGGAAGTGCTGTGCCAAGTCCTGTAAGCAAGGAGAACCAGCATAGCTCGTGCAGAAACACATGCACATAGCTCTCCTACAGAAAGGAATTGCAAGTCCAGCAGCAGGGATTACACAGGGGCTGCTGTGTGCTTTGTTCATTCAGTTCTATTTGAAACCTCACTTTTTTTCCTACTTTAATGTATTTAAATAAGGATCATTAAAACAGTTGATCTAAAATGGAAAACAAAAACCAATGGTACAGATTTTATCTTCTGGAGGGTTTTAGCACTGGAAAGAATTATCTTCCTGCCCTATAAAGCAGATGCTGAAGCTGTAACTAAAATGCAGACAACTTTCACCCCCACTGTGGACAGAGTCCTGCTTTCTTAGCACAGTTTCTTCTACAACTTGCAAGTCTTTCTGTGTTGTGTATCTTGATAGCTCAGGATTAGTTTGGAGGCAGTTCCTCTATTACCTTGTCTGTCCTGAGCAGCTGTAGACCAGAGGTAAAGAGGAGACATATGTAAACTAAATACAGAGCCAAGAGGAAAGTGCCACATTTGGGTTTTTTTTTTTTTTGGCAGAGCCTCTATACACACACTAATGAATGTTTCTGTGCCTACTTTCAATAAGTGAGAGATGAAGAGGACAGTGATGCCTGGTTGTTAGAGAAGGTATGGGATATCTGAGGAGTAATCTCAGGCACTCCCTTGGCGCATGCCTCAGTAACTGTGTCAGGGATAGCTCAGTACATGGAAGGGTGTCCCTTTTGTGCACTTTGGGATCTACAGGTGCTTCATCACAGGAAAATGGTGCTGCTGAATGTTGCTTGGAATTTGGGCATGTTCCAGCTGATCCACTAAAACAAAGATCTCTTCCTGCAGCCACACTGGCAGCTGGGGGTGTGTTTGGTGCTCCAGGTGTGCCCTTTACTGAGGGATAGGAAGCTCCTGGACAGAGCTGTATTAGCTGTCCATGTGCTGCCTGACACCTTGGCCCAAAGCAAGATTAAAGCTACTGCACTGCAGAGTGCCAGGAGGGGATGATGAGTGTTTTGGAGGATTTCCTTTGAGCCTGCAGAGCTGATTGAGTGAGTCTGACTGGACCGTGTGCCCTAGGACAGGTCCTAAAATGTGCTGTGTCCCCAAAGCTGCTGACATGTCCAGTCATGCTGGGGTTTTTCCTGTTGTGCCCAGGTGCTGCTGTGTGAGGAAGCAAGTCAGCACTATGCAGGTATCTGCTGCTGGCTTGTGAAATGGAGAGTTGCAGTCGGAGAGGTTATCCAAAATAGCATCTGGAGTTCGATGGGAAACGGAGCTGGCTCTTCTCCTGTGCTATGTTAATCCCTGCAGTATTTCTTTAAGCTTTCTGTTAGTAACCAGGCTACTGTCCACACAGTTGTGTGTTGTTTGTGTAGCACCATGGGGATGCCTTTGATAAGGACTGAGCCCAGAGCAGCCATGGTTTCCAGTGTCACAGGGAATTTTCCACTGATTATTTTTGTGGGGATTGCTTGAAGCTCTCCATCACTGTTTCCATATCAGTGCTACAGAATCTTATCAGGAGACTATGAAAGAAAACTGCACTTAGAAGTACAAAATCAGAGAATGGTTTGGATTGGAGGGACCTTAAAGATCATCCAGTTTCCACTGTTCTCTATTCATTGTACAATACATATATGTATATAATGAATTCATGAATGAAAAATACATGAAGCCCAACTCCTACATCTCGGATAAAAACCAGTTCTTGGGAGGGTGTCTGTGGGCGAGGGAGTTTCTGTGTTAGTATAAAATGGAAAAAGTGCCCATTGAGCCAGGTGGGGAAAGGTTAGTGAATTTATGATTGGCACCTGGTTCTGAATTTTAAAATTGAGCCAGAAAGGTGTGAGTAGTCCCAGGGAGCCACCAGTGGTTTGTGTGTGGCACCAGCTGTCATTTCTCACCCTGCCTGGTGCTCAGTTTGGTAGAGCAGTATGTCTGCAGCACTGGAGTTCTCATTCTGTGGCTTTCTGCTGCTTCTCTCAAAAACAAATGTGTGTCAGGAACTGACTGACTTGAAGAGACTTCACATAACTCTGCTATGCACATCAGGGGAAAGAAAATATCTTCAAGTTTGCACTCAGAATGAATATGTCTATGCTTGAATCTGCTAAATTGAAAAGGTGTTCCCTTTATATACATATTCCCTTTTTCCTCCCCTCTTGCCAGATGCCACAATAGTACAGTTTCAAAGAGATAGTTATTTCGAGGAACAGCAAACGTGTTTTCTTTACCCTGAGCAAAAACATGAAATCCAAGCACTCTCAGCATGGGTAGAGTGGAAGGTTCAGATTTGGATCCAACTTTGAAGTTCAGACCCTCTATTAATGAAATGATTCTAATTCTTTCAAGGTTTTAGCTTAATTTCTGCTCTTGGCTCTTGTTCAAAGGAGGGATTTTCAGGTTGCCAAAGGTTGTGAGGTACTTCTGCCAACTTCTTGTGTGACATGGACAATAAACAGCTTGCTGGCATGTGGGCAATGTGCACAGAAAGGCTCAAGTGTGGGAGTGAGGCATCTCTGGAGATACTCATGTCTCTTATCTTCCTGTGACGTGCTGTCATTGGCAGCTTCTGGTGCTCTGTACCTGAGCTCTCAGTTTGTCACAAGTGGTTTCCTAGGATTTTGAACTCTGGTGAAGATCTGGGATGAATATTACAGGAGCTTTCTGCATTTTCTAATTCCCACTAGAAGGCTAAATACACATACAACTAGAGAGTTTAAGAGCACTTGAGTACAAACTGCTGAGAAATCTGCTGTCCTTTCTGCCTGCCAGTTATGATGAGATCCCACATGCACGTCCCAGGTTTCCAGCCTAGTTCCCACTTGGTTTGTGCCAATGCTATGTCACAGGGTGGCTGTTGCCTCTTCATCCTCTCTGGCCCTCCTGAAATCCTTCTGGATTTGTTTTAATGCAACTCCATCATAACAGCTTGCAACGAGAGGAAAAAAAGACTGGTTTTGGTTTTTTTTTTTCCAAGTGGTGACTCTGCTCCCATCCTGGCTCTATTTCCAATGCTGTAGAGGGAAAAAAAAAATCTGTACTTTAATTCTCACAGATTTACAAAACTGCAGAGGACTTGTGTGTTCTGTCACTTCTGGATATTTTATGTGTTATTCTTTAGCTCTGAGAAGAACTAAAAATGAAGTGATCACAGAACAGACTGAGTTGGGAAGGGACCCACAAAGATCATCCAAGTCCAGCTGCTGAGGATATTTGCTTTGTATATAAACACCTATTATACAGATGTGCATTAAATGAATGTGTTTTCTTTGAGAATATGAATAATAAAACAGCACTGCATACCTGGTCCCCTCCCTGACACATCCATTTCATTAAACTGTAGGAGAACTGGACATTTCAAGGATGACTGTGCTGCTTTCCATTTCCCCTTATATTGCAGCCTACTCATTCCTACTTTTTCTTTTCACTGCTTCTATATTTAGCCTACAGATGTATCTTGGATCATGCTGCTAAAACTGATGTAGGAATTTGGCCACTTAGGTGGCAGCTACACCTATATTTAGAAAATACTTCTGATGACTCCAGTACCCCATGGAATTCTATTTTCCTTACAGTGATGCTTATTTAAAGAGTTGAATATTAATGAGCACCAAGATTTGACATCCATGCTGCAATTAAAATAATTGATTAATTAAGAGGATAATTTAATGCTTACTGACAACACTTGCTGTGCAAAATAAGACTTATTTTCACCTCATTGGCCTAGGCCCAGGCTCTGGACCTGAATATGTGCTACATATCAATTTTTTTTTTCTAAAAGTTATAATCAAGTAAATTAAGGGTCAAAAAGTTTGTGAGCCATGTGCCAAATCTTAAGACACTTTGCCATGGTTGTGTGTAGTAACCAAACAAATTCTTCCAGCCTTTGATAACTCTATATTTTTATTCAAAATGAGGGAAGAAATAATGATGAGCAGTTATCTTCACTAAGGCCTTAGAATCAGATCTGTTGCTCTAGAATAATTTAGCAGTGATACATTTCTTAATAAATCGGGAGACTTTGGATGCTTCAATCATTGTGCAATGGATTTTTTTTCAGCTTTTGTGCTATGGAATCTTCTTACCAGCAGGCTGTCTTTGAGATATTTAGATAGAACACTATGCTGTTCTTCTAAACAAATCTATTTTTATTTTTCCTCTTTCCATCAGGTTCTTTTTAGCATTTCATGACATTTTGTCCTGCTTAGTCATGTGCAATAATCTACTTATTGCTGTTTAGGTGTAAATTATTGGGGAGCATGATTTGCTCCTTGCTCAAAACATACGAATTGACATCATGTGAGGTTTTTTAGCTTTCCACTACCAAAAGATGTTCTCTCTTTGTCTTTCATTGAAGCTGTGATGACTGCCAGTCCCAATCATTATCTCAAAGGTGACCCTTCCCTTGGTGTCTGTCACTCCTTTCTCATTAAGCTATTTTTACCTATTATCTTTGGGGAGTTGCATAAACATATTAAGGCTTCCTCTTTATGAAGAGGTAGTGCTGGAATTTTCTGTAAGTTTCTGTAATTTTATTCCAACATCACAAGTCCACCACAGATGAAAGATTTCACTAGTAATTTTTGATAACTTACTGTTCCAAAAGAGCCTGTAAAAATGAAGTTATCCTCTATTAAATATAAGGATGCAAGAGGCTGTATGTAGGTTGGATGCATGGAAGCTTTTGGGATTGTTTTCAGTTTTGTTCTGGGCATCCCCTTAAAGACTGAGGGAGTGAATGATTTAGGAGACTTGGTGAAAATGCCAGAACTGGGTTTGATCACTCAGTGGGTGGAAGCTTTGCCTGAAGCTGGCACTGAACCAGTGCAACCACACGATTTTGGCCAAGGTCTGGCTTTTTAAAATTACCTCTGATTGCTTGGATTAACTTTATAGGGATTCACATGGGTGCAGAGTTCTTTTATATGGACCATCTTTAGCTGACCTTCAAGGAACCCCTTCATCAAGTCCACCCTTATCACACACTTCATTAGGTACACTTAACAGTACAAGTGGGCAATCCTATTTTTGAAAATGAATAATGAAGGAGAAGAGGGACAAAATAAATGGCAAGGAGAAGAAAGACACAACCAAAGAACTCCCTAAATCCAGCATTTTTTCCCCCAGTGCATTTTGTCCTTGAAGGAAAAACAAGGATCCAGACTCCAGAGAGACTTGACTTTGCCGTGCCTGAGGCAGAGTAGGAGTCAGTGTGAACATCTGTTGTGGCTTAGGAATAGTTATTCTCCAATTTAGTGCTCCTATCCTTCCCAGTCAGCTGCTGCAACTCAAGTAGCAGCCTAGTTAGTGTCCAGAGAGCCTATGGGGAAGGGTTAATATTAATGGGTATGTGAGGAAAACTATCTGGTCTCAGCTTGCCTGGGGAAGTATCAAAACACTGGTAAATCCCTGTGCCCCCCCTCTCGTTCTCATGGCTCCTGCATATCTCTGTCCTTACTTATTGCCTTCTCAGTTATCCCTCAGCAGCTTTCTTTGTAATTTGGATGTCACGCCTTGGCTACTTTCTCCTGGATTGGAAAATGCTGAGCAACGTGGCTGTTTTGTTATAAATCCCCTTTCTGTTTTGTAACTCTGTCTTCCAACTTCGAAAACAGTTTCCCCTCATTGACTTGAGCAAATATAATAAATACAAGCAGTTGAGTCATCCTGAAAGGGCATTTGCTGGGTATTTTTTTGGATGAATCATTTTAATTGGCTTCTTTGAAAACTGAAATTTTTGAGGCATTAAAAATTAATTAAACGAGAGGAGGGAACACTTACGAGCAGTGTGCATTTATGAGATTAACTGATATTTGAGAAGCAGAATTAAAAGTCATATGGAGGCAGGTAAAACGATGCTTCCTTCATAAAAATGTTCTCAAGTCGAGAGGATAAAGAGAATAGATCAGAAACTTTGACTAATTAAAGAGCTTATAATGTGGCACAAAGCTTCTCTAAATGTGTAACTGTGTTCTAGGGAGAGAAGTACAAAAGCCTACACCCTGACTGGCATAAATCAGCCCACATCTACTGAAGTGTAGAAGCTGTTTTCCATGGAGGGAGGGTAACTGTAATGCATAGTCTGTATCCCCATTTAGTGCTTTTCACTTTTTCCAGAAATGTGATTAAACATGTGTAGACCAAGCAACTCTAAAAGCTGAAGAAAGTGGGTGACCTTAGTCTTCAAATAACCCCCAGTGGCCTGAAGCTCCTTCAGTCAAAGACTAGTTTTAAATTTCGTTCTTTGAGTTTACAATGTTTTCAATGCCTCCCTGTGTTTACAAGGAGTGGATTAAATTAAAGCCCTTCCCAAGCATTTGTTGTGACTTGACAGCCTGCTGAGTAATGCTCATTGCACATGTTTTTATTTTGTGGGACAGCTTTTCCCCACAGGTTTATGTACTTTTTTGGACAGAGATTTAATTATGAGGAAGCTAGTTTGATTACAGACCAATTCTTTTAGTTCATCTGCAGGAGAAGTAAGTTGTACTTGGAGTTGTAGAATTACATATGGTCTAGTTCAGTGTTGGGGGAGGAAATATGTGAAACCTGGCTGGCTAATATTTAACAATCCTTATTATGGAGTGTCTGGAGGTAGAGCTGCTCTTGGGCAACTTGGGAGAGTTGTTCCCTTTGGTGGGAGCTCTGGAGTTCTGCACAGGTTTTTCCCTGAAAAGATGAAACATTGCAGGTGGGGAGATTAAGACAGTGCTGTCTGTCCAAAAGGAAATTTAATTAGTCTCATTTAATCCAGATAACTGTGGCTCAGCTTTTGTTTGCTAGGATTAAATGGGGGATGTATCATCATTCCTCCCACCAAAAATATTCATGAGAGTGTTTTTTAATTTTTTTTTTATTAGAAGCCAGGTGGACTTTAAAAAAATTTCTTCCACACTCACCAAGTTTCTTATTTTTATCATATTTTTCTCTTCCTTTTCTCCCCACTATTTTTTTTTTGTTTGATCAGTTTTAGAAAAAAAAAAAAAAAGATAGCCTTTAGGTAGAGGGGAAAGAACAAGTCTAGGGTTTATTTTCTGTTTAAGGTGGTAGTACTTTAAAATCTTATACAAAATTTTGTCAGAGAAACTCCTGACATGGCCCTCTGCTTTTGATTTACTTTAAATATAATGTGTGAGTACAAATTGTCCTTTGAAGGGGTGCGACAGGAATCTTGTGGTGGCTCTTGGAAGCAAGTTGGACACCTTCTTACCTCTGGGAAACTGGCAACAAATGGTGAACATCTTGGTCAACTTTGAGTGCCAAATAGTTCTCTTTTTCCCACCACCTGCTCATCTTTTTCTCCTGTTACCAAAAAACAAAAAAGATAATTAATTTCAATATAGGTTGCAGTATCACATTTGTGGCCATCAGATGAACTTAATATAAAAAATGAGAGGGAGGGAAACAGTGCAGTTTTAAAGCATTCTTCTATTTTTTTTGACTTTCTGGTTGCCCAGGGCTGACTTGCTCCTTGATACAATTCAAGAAAGGAGCTCTCCAGGATGAAGATGCAGGGTCAGAATTATCTGGTTGGAGGGGAAAATTTCTAATTACTAATCTTTTTAAAAATATGTATATCCATAGAGAGCAGAATCTGATTTTTTAATAGATATGAATTATGTACTGTTATTAAACAGTAATCAAACTGTCCAAATGGGATTTAATTTTTAAATTAAATAACTTAAAAGCATGCTTTTTTAAAGCACCGGGTTTTAATAAAGTGCTGCTTTCTGCTGCTCTTCTATCAAGAACTTTATTCACAATGCTGAATATTTTATGGTGCCAGGGGACATTGCGTTATCTCTTCTGATATTGCCAACCTGATAAAATAATAAAGAAAAAATCTCTACTGTAATTTCTTCACTCATTTTGATGAGAAACTCTCTGGTAATTCATTAAATAGGAACGTATTGCTTTGAAAATGCAAATGAATAAAGTAACAGTGGCATTAAAAATAGCAGCCAAGGAATTATCTGATCTCTTAAATGACTTGCATTTAATTCAATTGCTTAGGAATCTCGTTTCCTTACTGGTGGATTATGCTCTGGGGCTGATGAGTTCTGTGTCACTGGGCTCCAGCAGGGCTCATACCCCTGCCAGATTTGCCCTGGGGGTCTCAGTTTAGCTGCTGAACTCGTTGGGCTGTTTGTGGTTGGGAATATTTCCCTCAGTGAAATACTGTGTTGTGCTGTGAATATTTCCCTCAGTGAAATCCTGTGTTGTGCCTCAGGACAACCTGACCAACCTGAGTATGTAAATGTGGACAGTGGTGGTTTTATGCAAGGTCTGTAAGGGCTATTCCAGCACTGGCCAGCTCAATAAAACCACACAGTGGTCTTGTGGTGCTGTCTGACCTTGCTGTAGAATCCTGGAATGGTTTGGGTTGGAAGGGACCTTAAGGCCCATCCAGTTCCATGGGCAGGGACACCTTCAGTATCCCAGGCTGCTCAGAGCCCCATCCAACTTGGCCTTCGACACTGCCAGGGATGGGGCACAGCTTCTCAGGGCAACCCTTTCCAGTGTTTCACTATGCTCATAGTCAAGAATTTTTCCTAATATCTGATCTAACCCCACTCTCTGTTGCAGTGGAGCCATTCCCCCTTGTCCCATCAGTCCAGGCCCTTGCAAACCATCTCTCTCCATCTTTCTTGGAGTCTCCTTCCTTCTTCTGCTTGACTTTGGAGATATGAGCAGAGGTAGGTCTTCTTTGCTTCTGGGATGCTCCTGGGTGAGGTGGCACATGCCTGCTTCAGGATGGGGACACCATCAGGGTGACAGAGTCACATTTACTGTGAGTGTCCTTTGGGGCCAGGCAGCTCCCTGCAGGCTGGGGCAGGATACAGCCAGGACCCAGGCAAGGTTGGTCTGTGCAGCCATCCTTGGTCTTTTTTAGCCCTCTGCAGCCGTGAGGTGATAAAATTGCACTTCACTTGTGGCATGTGAGCAGCTTGAGGATAAAGCTGCGAGGAGTTTAGAACAGGCAGGAAATTCTGCTTAGCTTGCAGCAGCAGCTTATTGCTGCAGTAGTTCTGAGGTAGCCTTGGGGAAGGGAGGAAGATGTTTGCTTTCTGGCTTTGTTGGTCCCACTGCTTTTCTTCAGGGATAAGTCTTTGGAAAAATGTGGACTAATAGCATAATCCACGATCATCTCCTCCTCTTAAAATTTAAGTCTGTGGTTGACACCTTTTATGTGGAGATTGCTGTGAAAGGGCTGAGTGTTTGCAGTGAGCATTGTAATTCCATAAACACTGACATTACATCCTCATTTCCCAACACTTTTTAAAGGCTGCTATCTCCAATGCTGTGCTTGCCAATTTCCTGATGCTTGCTGTTTCCAGCCACTCACATCTTCATCTTGTCAACTGCTTTTGGTTACCTGGACACCTTCTTGTTAAATATTACAAAATAAATAGCTGTTCTTGCTGCTAGCAGTACTGGGAGATTTTTGTTCAGGTTCTGCCTTTTATATTTCAGAAGACATGAAAATTTCCCTTAGTGATTGTTTGTCCTGGGTCTCCCTGGGCCCAGAGAAATAGCCAGCCTAATAAAAATCTGTGAGTAATATTCACTTAATGGTGAATTACATCCCTGCCAGCTCAATGGTTCTGTAGCAATGACAGTTTTTGTATTTCAGACTTATCCCAGGACACTTCTCTTTTAATGTATCTTTCTTGATGAACAAGCTACACTTCCTAGGGAATCCAGGCTACACATCTCAAAATTTTTACAAATATTTCTGCTTACGGGTCTAGCCCAGCATTGAGTTTTTCTTAGGCTGGGATCGAAGAATTGCTTAAAAGGCAAAAGTATTTCAATTGGAAGGACTTTTACAAGTGAAATACTTTTGTGTGGAAAAAAAACCAACAACCCAAATGCTTTTTTAAAATAGATATTGGGAAAAAAGTTTTGAGAATATGAAAATGAAATGCAAATTTTGGTTTCAGACTGAACAGGTATTTTTTAGTCAAGAATGAAGATGCCCCCAGACACACTTCATTGGTTCTGCTATTGAGCCATTCTTTTCCCCACCCTTTCCATTGCATATCTCTATCCCAAGCTGAATTTTGTTTCTCCCTTAATGCAGAGTAGACTTAGTGTATTTCTTGATGGTCAGTGTAGCTCATTAATGTGTTTTCATTTTTTTCACACCATTTGGACAATGTGAAACAGCTACTGCATTCAATCTAGTCCATGCTACTGCAATAAAAATCCTTCTAGGCCATAAGGGTCCCAAAAACCAACATTTTCTGAGGATATGGTAGAAAGAAAGCCAAATCCTGTATGGAAATGTTTCTTTTGAGGGAGAAGCTGCTTTTTCCTTGCCACTCTGAAAGGCAGAGTTTCACAAGATTTTTCAGATAAAGCCTTGTAGAGATAAATATTCCATTTTTACCTGACTGTCATCTGCTGCACAGGGAACAAATCAGTGGGATGTGGGATCAGCAGCAGGGTAAAAGGTGCTAGAGACCAGCAAAAGCTTCCTTCTGCTTCCTTCTGTCTTGGAGGATGCTAAAAGGGGGGAATGTCCCATTGAGCAGCAAAGAAAAGGGCCAGTGTACCCTTCCAGCTGCTTTTTTGTTTTATTTTTCTTTTTCTTTCCCCTAGTAAACTCTTCTCATTGGACTTTTGTTGAGGACTTCCCATCATTCTTTTCCCACTTAAAGTCCATTTTCCAACCCAAGCACCCTAGGCTTCAGATATATTTTGTGGTACCATCAAACACTTCAATCTCTTCAGCATCAATTCTGTTTGTAGGGTACCTGATTTACAAGGAAGGGAATGCCCATAACATTTACCCTGTGAACAGCAGCACCTCTTTGATTCATCTCATGGCAGTTCAGCTTCAGACAGTTTTTCAATTTAACTACTTCCATGTAGAATAACTTGTCTCTCCTCTGATTCCTGAGCTGACCAATATGTTGAAAATTATAGTAAATTTATGTTTTAGAGAAGGTGAGGGGAAAATACGGCTACAAATCCCTGTGTGTGTTTAAAGAGATGAGGGCATCACTCCATTGTTGGAAACAAAAGAAATTAAAGATGATAATAAGTGTAATAATAATTAGCGTGACCTTAATCAAACAAGGTAATTATGATGACAATTGGAGTTACTTTAAATCAAGTGTAAATAAGTTTAAAGCAATAACATTAGGCAGTATTTTTGATGTTGCTTTATCAGCAGGAGGGAAACCAACAGCTTCAGGTAGTTAATTTGGGGTAAGGATCCAATATATGTGATGAAATTCCAAATTTCTCTGTGGTCTAGAAATGAAGCTGCATCAGACACTGATACCCAGGAGTGCAAACATCCTCCTCCACCAAAGGACAGGATGCAGGAATAGAAACCAAATGGTTTTGAGCACTGATTTGAGCCCTGTCACTTAGTCAAGCTTCTGAATGATTTTATATGTGTCAAGCCATTTGTTTTAAAGATGACGTCCTTTTAATTTCCCTTTCTTCCTTGGGTTATGGTGCATATTGTTTTATTGTTTCTAGGATTTTTTAAATTATAATTTTTAGAAAATTCGGATATTAAAATAGTGATAAACACTTGTGGTCTGGATAACAGTATAACATGCATTTTGTTGCTAGCAAAGTTAGAGCAGTAGCAACCATGGAAAAATTCAGTGTAATGTCTGAGCAAGCTTAACACATGGTGAAAATGTGCCTGAGTTTTTGGGAAGTTTTCCCTTTTCCTGCCCAGGAGCTTTTCTACCTGAAGGCATCTCTGCAGAGAACTCCTGGCTAACCAGAAGCCCTGCTCTTGAATTCAGGGCTGCTCAGCACAGGCTTGCCCTTATGGCTCCCATCACACCACTGTTGCCTTTGTGATTAATTTCTGAAAGCTGTTTGTTCAGATAAGGTTGTCTCCAGAGAACCTCTTCACTTTTCCTGGGCTGACGTGGTCACAAGGAAAAGTTGGACTGAGGTTTCAGATTCTGTATTTTGGGTTTTAGAAGTGCCCAGAGGAGATGGGAGAGCTCATGGCTCTGTGTTGAAAACTCCTCTTCCCCACACAACCAGTTCTCTTTGGCCCCCTATTAAAACACCTCTCCAAGATGCTGATTCCTTGAGTAGTAAAAGTGGTGGCACAAGAGAAGGGGAAAGGCTGAAGAACTGCTGAAATATATGCATTTGTTACAGTCTTGTGGATTCCAATGAAGAATTAATTTCCTTAAATAACACCTATTTTAAAGAGCAGCAACATTGCCGGACTGTTTCATATCCAACCTTTCCTCAGCATATCTCTGGACTGGTGGAGTAGCTTGTACCCAGAAGAACCTGTCCTTTGTAGGGGTCCAAGGTTACCAGGTGGTGTGACAAGTATTAAATGTTGTGCTAACATCAGGAGGTGAACCTGAAGAAATAGCTTACAGGAGGCTGCCGAAGCCTGATGCCATGGAGTGTGGCTGTAGCAAGGAATTTGTGTCACCAGCTGGATTTCCTTCCTGTAGACACTGCCCAACTGGTCCCGCTTCAGTAAAATCACAGTGGTTAAACTGAGAGGAGTTGAATCCCTCGTGCAGTTTGAAGGCAGCCCAGCTGGGAGGGATCTCAGTGTTGAGAGAACCTCTCCTCTGGCAGCAGTGGGATGCACATGCTGGATGGGATCCTTGTGTACTGCAGAAACCACTGTAAAGCAACTTCCAGCAGATGGTGAGATAATATGGAGCGAGTGAGCCCTTCAAAATTAAGCACAGACAGCGACAAAGGTGCTGTGCAAAACCCTGTTCTGTTCCTGTTCAAGTGCATGGGCAGAAACACAGAGAATTTAGCCACTGGGCTAATTTTCAAGGCTTTGGCTATGATGGTTGGAGTAAGTGATTATCCTGTCTCCATTACTGCAGAGCATTTTGATCTGAAGTGTGGGACATGTGATTTTCCTGTTCACAGAGCACAAAGCAGACACCTCGCTTGGAGGAAAGTGTTTAGTCTGGGTGAGAACTGCTCTTTGTGTGCACGCATGTGATTTATTTATAATAGATAATTCCTGCCAGCCAGATGATTTCTCCCAGCTCCCTTTCAGCCAGAGCCAGGGCAGTCTTTGTCAGTTATGCAAGGTCTGGTAAGTGTGGTGCATAAGCAGCAGCCTTTAATTTTCATCCCTGCTGGAAAATGAGACGAGCTTTCCCACTTACCCCATGAAATAATAGGGCTGTGTTTGGAAAGGCTGCTGCCCAGCTGGGAGGACAAAGCTTTGCACACCCTATGAAGGTGGAAGCGTGAGGGAAATCATGGTGCTTGAGCAGAGCCATTTGCAAGAGACACACAGCCAAGCAGGTCCCAGAAAGGAGAGAGCTGCACTTTGAAATGAGCTTTCCTCCCTTTTTGTGTTCGCCTGCCTTTGTCCTCATCTTCAAAGGCAGAATGAGCAGGAAATTCAGGAGGTTCTCCATAAAAGGTGCTGTTCCCTGGCTATGGGATGTAGGTGTGGAGGGGCATAGTCCCACCTAGGGGGAGGTTCATTTACAACTTATCGATTATATTTCAAGCATGGGATTAATAAAATGGTGTGTTTCTACAAATAGGGTAGAGCAGTAAATCTGACTTTAAAGGGCCTCTGAAAATTAGGACTGGAAATGAGATTCTAAATAGAGATTATGATACCATTTCTGTACTTTCCCCATATAGTGAGGCTGAGAGAGTTGGGGCTGTGCACCTTGGAGAAGAGAAGGTTGCGTGGGGCCTCATAACAACCTTCCAGTATCTGAGGGGGGCTCTTCATCAGGAACTAGAGAGAGGGGACAAGGAGGAATGGGTTCAAAGTTAAAGAGGGGAAATTTCAATTAGATATATGGAAGAAATTCTTCCCTGTAAGAGAGGCGAGGCCCTGGCACAGGTTTTCCAGAGAAGCTGTGCCTGCCCCATCTCTGGATGTGTCCAAGGCCAGGTTGGGGCTCTGAGAAACCTGGAATAGTGGAAGGTGTCCCTGCCCATGGCAGGGGGTTGGAACTGGATGGGTTTTAAGGTCCATTTCAACCCAAAGTGTTCTATGATTAAATAGCTCCATGATACCTTGACTTTTCTAAAAAATAGGCATATGAAATCTATCTTTAATCTAAACTGGGGAGCTTTTGCATCCTAAGGTCTGCATAGACATTTCTCTGTCAAAGACATGGTAACACTCCCTATTTTTTATTCATCCTGTCCATAGGAACATAAATGATAGATCCAAGCTGAGAAAGAATTTGGAGTGGGTTAGATTGGAGGGGAGAGTGTGTGCAAGGGGAACTTCTCTAGCATGTTTTTCATGGTGGCCTGAGGTACTGTGCCAATTGTTCATGCTCTCCTCTGCCTCAGGCAGGCAATAGGAGCTGAGGGTAAATTACATAACCCTAAACCTGTGCCGTCTTTGCACAGGTATTTATGATTTACATCCTCTTTGACCCTGTTTCATTTTTCAAGTAACTATGACTTGTGCATTTTACAGCCTTTAATAGAAGTACCTGTGTTCTGGACATTAGCAAGGAAGCAAAATATTTATAATGATTTTATCCTTTATAGCACTTACTATGTTTAGTTTGCAAAGGGCTGTAAAAGGAGGGCCTGCATTGCTTTACTGAGGGGAGGTCAGAGGTGAGAAGAGGCTAAAGTGATTTGGACTGAGGCTGCTACAGGGGGTTTCAACTGGCAACCTTTTTTTCTTAAACAGTTTACAATCCTTGCCCATATATTGCAAACAGAGATGTTGTACTGTAACAAATAGGGCCTAGCATCCCCCTCAAATTTCTGTTTGCATATGTGTAGAATTAGCTGGAAATAAGGCAGATTTAGGAGACTGTGTGGAGCACATCTTATCCCTGTGCTGTTATGACAAAGCAAAGCAAATGTTTCCCAAATGGCTCCAAGGCATGGCCCTTTCTCTGCCCTCCTGAGCTGCATCAAGCTGTTGTTTAAACTTTACCAGAGAGGAGGAAGAGTTTGGATGTTACAGCTGCACTCTTTATGAGCCTGCTCCATGTGAAATCATAAACTCCATAGCGTGGCTGCTCCAGTTGTGAGTTCTCTCTCTCTCCCCTGGCCCCAGTCAAGGGGAAAGGTTTTATGCAAGAAGAAGGGAGGAAGAAAAGAATATTTAACTATAATCTGCCTCTGGCAAGTTGTGTTCTATTTAAAACTTCACTGCACCCAAAGAGCCCAGCCTGGCAAGCAGTGCAGTCTGACAGCAGAACTGCTTCAGCACAAGCATGAGCATCCCAGGCAGCTTTTGCAGCTTCCACTGGAGCCCAGAGACCCCTGGATCTGTCTCTATCTCCTACTCTCCCACATCAAACTCTCCATCACGTCTGCCAGGGGCATGTACTCCCTGGTGTGCTTATGAAGCATTTGATACAAATGCTGGTGCTAGATTCTGTCACTCCAGTTTAAACATAGATTTGCTCTTTTTTCCTCTGGCTGTAACATTATTTGTTTCCTTGAGTCTTTCCTACACATTCTTTTTTCCCTGATTTTAACCCTAAGGTGATTGAGTGCTTGTCCTCTGTCTCCTAAAACACTTTCCTATGCTTTGTCTCCCAAACAAGTAATGAGTAAAGACCTTGACTGATCAGTATAGAGGCTTGCACTTGATTTCCCCACCCATGAAGGAGGAATTAAGTAAGAGAACTCTTTTTTTAGTTCCACTAAAGCTGGTATTGAGATCAGTATCCTTTTAAAAGCTGATATTGATCCTACCCTTTTTCTCCTTTGCTGAAGGGAAGGTGGGGATAGTGAGGAGCAGGATCTATGTTTCTATTTTCCATTGCTGTAAATCTTAAAGAAGATTGGGAAATTGGTCTGACTTTGGTTTTTCAACCATGCCCTGGGGTGATCCCCAGAATTGCCACCTAGAAGTATCCACACTCAGCAGGTTGGTGGGAGGCAGCAGTTTCTTGTGGAGTCCTGTGCTCTCCAGTCCTAGGAGGGAATGTTGTCTTTCCTGTCTCTTCAGTTCCAAAATGCATTTTTTTTTTCTGTGTAGTTAGAAAAATAGTGACAGTAATGGACTTTCCCTGGGGATGTTTGCTTTATTTGCAATTATAATTAGCAGCATTAATATGTTTACTCTTTCTGATAATGTATGGAAAGACACTTAGATTTTGTGGTTTTTTTTTTCTTTGGAAGTCTCTACACTGTCAGAACTGCAAAACACTCACACTCTGTGCTGTCTCTTGAAACACCAGCTACTCTTTAAAATGCAGCTTACTCTATTTCTGTTGCCAATGAATAGCATGGCCTCTTTTTGTCCAAAGCCTGTTGTTCTGTTAGTCTAAGTCTTGTTGGTTTTTTCCCATTATGAAGAGAAGTTGATGGTCAGGATCTCTATTGTAAATAAACAAAGGTGGATAAAAAGCATAAGCTGTCTTTCACTGAAGCAAACAAGAGACTGTTTCTGCAGAGACAGGTTTGGATTTACAAAGCATGTACTGGATAAAGTCAGAACTGTTGACAAGCAAAAAATCTTGGTTTGCAATCCATGCCCAGCTGAACCTGCCTCCCCCCATTAACACGTTGGAATTTGGGCTGTGGAGAGATAAAAAAGGTGGAGTCTTTTTTCACAGAGATAAAACAGCTGGTGCTGTACATGAGAGGTGTTCTTGTGCCCTCGAACTGCTCCTCTGTACCTGTGCACCTCCCTGGTCCTGAGCATCACCCAGCTTGTGCAGTTTTGTACCTCTGTTTCTCAGTAAGGACTGACCATAACATCCATTAGGGTGAAAACAGCCTGCTTTGGTTTGAATTCTTCCTCCAGATCAGCCTCAGTCTTTGCCCATGCCAGAGTGTGCAGCTGCCTTTCACCTAGGCCAGAACTCAGTGTTTTTGGCAGTGCTTTCTTGTTTTACCTGGTTCACAGTGACAATCTATAAGAATTCTTCACACTTGTGGAAATATGGTAGATGTGACCTGTAGTTTGATGGTGCTTTTACTTTGGTTTATTTTAAAATAGTTACAAATCTCTTTCACTAGTAAGTGTGTTTACTTGGTATATGAAGTCTCTTATGGGGTAATTTGCTTTCATTCTCCATCTATGAAAAATAAAGCTTTGTGAAGTCAGTGCCATGGACTTAGAATTCAACATTTTTCTGCAGCCAAGGTTTCTGCTGAAAGTGAGTCCATGAGATTATCCCAATTACCTATTGATTTGTATCAGCCAGGTTTCACCAATTCTCCTGTGAGATTTTGGTTTGCCAAGAACAAGAACCACAATGTGCCTGAAATGTCTCTGACAGTTTCTTTTACCAACCTCCCTCAGCTTTTGGCACCCCCAACACACACTGTTTGATTTTAATGTGTGCAGATACATGCTGCTGGACCAGAGGTATGACTGGGCATGTAAAGCATCCATTATAAGCAGGTTCGGATTTTCTCTGTTCATGTGCTAGTTAAGCTATCACAGTTTCTACTGCCAGGAATTTTTCCCTTTTATGCTCCTTACATAAATAGAGCAATTGCCCAAATCTCTGTGCTTACATTAAAATGAGCTCTTTCTTTCTTTTTTTTTCTTTTTCTTGTGTAATATCACTTCTACTGGGCCTAATCCTGGGATATGTCCAAGTCTCTAATCTTATACATTTTACTGAAAACTGAGTGATTAACCTCTTGGCAAAGCTATTTGGAGTATTAGGGGGGATTGAGCTGTTGAAGTAGGGCTACAGAAAAGCCTTTTGGGTCCTTGACTGCATCCCTAGCAGAGCCTTTTCCTACATGCCATGCTAAATGAACTCAGTATTGCTCCTTGACTTGGCATTTCTACAGAGGTTTAACAGTCTGGTAGCACAGTGTGTCCTTTCCCAAAAACACATGCTCAGACTACACCTCCCATTTGTTCAAAGCCCTCCTGAGCTGTGTGTCACCTCACCTCTGTTATCTGGGAACCAAAATGCTGCACGCTACATCTACACTCTGCTAAAAGAGCATCCAAGTTTTCCAGGCTACATTTCTCTTTCCAGGGAGTCAGTCAAACCATATCCAGAGGTCTGCCTGCAGTTAGTAATCCATGACTGGAGTACAGTTTAATAACTCTTTTTTCTTCTTTCTTTAACACTTGTTCATCCCCTTCCCCCTACTGTAGGAAGTGAAAAAAAAAACTTCCCAGAGCTCAGAGCAAAGTTAATCCAATAATTGTGGTAATTTATGAGTTGATGGTTGATTGCAGAAGATGTAATTATTCTTTCCAGCCTTAGTTTGCTCACTGTGGTCAAATATGAGTATATATTATTGTGCAATGAATCATATGCTAAGCACAATGCACTGACCTGATGGCTGATGGCACTGTACTCCTCAGTGGCATTACATTGTGAATTAGAGCAGTTCCTTATCTTACTTATCCAAGCCCTAATCGCACAAACGCTTGTGAATATTTTAAAATTTCCTGGTAGAATAAATCTGTGTCCAAAGTTTTGTGATGCAGCCTGAGATGAGAGGATTTGGGGAGTTTTCAGTCCCCACAGGTCTTTGCTGGTTTCATCCTGGCTTTATATTTTCATCTTTGTGCTTTGATTTTAGCCCAGCCTTTTTCCAACCTAAACTGCCTTTAGACAAAGCCTGTGAGTGATGTGACCTTTCCTTGTCAGGATGGGAGAGGGTGTAAATTAATTCATGGGCTTATTTTGTACAGTAGGTTCTGGCATAGGTACTTTTATTGGAGCATCCTTAACATCAATAGCTAAATAAGTTCAGGCTGGTTGAATCCTCTGTGTCCTTGCACAACCCCTGTACAATGCAACCTACACAGAACCACTCTTACACACTCACAACCACCTTCTTGGCTTGAATCAGACCTGCTGACTGATTTATGCCCAGTGCATGTTTATTGGTGTGTGACTATTTGTGCATCTGTATGTTTTCATTTCAGGTGGATGTTGTCTTTTAACAATGTTTGATTCACACCATCAGAGCAAACCTAGAAAATGCAATGCCACAGGGAAATAGTTAACCAGGCAATTTCACCAGGGACCTAGTTATCTTTTGATGTGAATGCAATAAAAAACACAATAGTAGAAGCAGCTCTAATTTGCTTTTGTAAGATCTGTCTTAATAAGGCTGATGGGAGGAAACTAAACCAAAAGCCAGCTGAGGCATAGGGCTTTAAAAACCTGAGCATCCTTCAGCCTCAGAAAAAGTGGCACATGCACTAATGCACCTGAATCTTCCTCACTGCCCACAGTCCTGTAAGGCAGGCTGCCAAGCAGAAGTGGTCTGATTTGTAAGGCAGAAGTGGAAGAGCAAGAAGAGAGTGCTGTGGGGATCCCCAGCTGTGGGAGTCATCTCAAGGAAAGGGAATGTGGCCCTGGGTGGGAAGAGATTGTGTGAATTGCCCACTGATAGCCTGTGTAAGTGAGTCTCATGGGAGAAGGGAAAGGGAGAGAACTATCTGGGAAGCAGGGAAAGTGTGGATGGTGCAGCAAGGACAACTTGAGAGCCAGGGAGATCAAGGCAGAGACATGAAGCTAACCCATTTCAGGGCTCAGCCAGGTTGCTCTTTCTGCTCTCAGCATCAAAGCTGATGCCAGCACCCACAGAGTGCTCTCTGGAATACATGATTGGGTCCTGCAGAACTCTGCTTCAGTGACTGGCTGCGCTGCCAAACACCTGCTGGAGTGGACCAGATAAATCCATGCTGCCTCCACTCAACTGTACGTGTTTCCTTGTGAAAAAACAAGTAGGTGTGTTGTGACAACTAGCTCTGTGGTTGGGCTGATTTGCCTGCTTTCCCTTTACCCCATGGAGAAGTTTTGTGTGTGTTTGTGTTTAAAAATACCTCATCATTTGTTTGCTGTCAGCCGGAGTCCCTGCTGTGCTTCTGAAGAGCTACTCTGGATAGTATTTCTTTCCTAATGAATTGCTTTGGTTTTGCTACATGTTAGCGTGCAAGTCACTCAGAGAGAAGGAAGGGTCAAGCTGTTGATTTGAAGGTGTTGATGTAGTGTCAAATGTTCTCTTAATCCCAATATAACCCAAAGATTTGTTTGAGGGTTGCTGCAGTGTTCGGTTTCTCAGGGCAGCCCAGCAATGATGGAAGTGTAAATCCTGTTTTCACCCTTAGGTTTTTCTGCTCCAAACCATGTGCTGGATGCACTTCCAGATGCTGCTAGAGCAGTGATGCCTTAAACCTGCTTCTGGTTAAAAAAGAATTGGTAATCTCCACCCTTTCCCTTACAGATATCATGCAAAGCAAACCCCCAGCACAATCTCACTGATGCTGTTGCTGCAGTGGCAGATGGACACAGGGTGACCTGGTCTCCAGCCTTGCTGCTGCACTCCCCACCACCTTCCTGCTCAGGATGAGGTGTGAGGAGTCTCCTTTCACTGCCTGGGGCATTTGGGCAGAGGCCATTAAAAACCCAGACTACAGTGAGATCCTCAGGATGAATCTGAATACAAGGGCAGAAGTGTTAACTGTGCTCTGAGGAACTGAGCTGTGAGACGTGTGCGGCTGGGTGTTTTAGAAAATGCATTGTTCCTGCTGAAGTTTTTAAAGACCTGGCTATGAATGCACTGTGGGCCTGGGGAGATGGTTCTGTGCTGCTGTGGTAGAGGGTGACCTGTGCTCCCCAGAAAGGCACCAGTTAATTCCATAACTGAGTCCCTAAAGAAGGAAGCAAAGCCTTTTCTTGTTTCTAAATGACCAGGTTGTGTCTGAGCAGGGGAAATGATGGAAGATAAGCTTGCACTTGCTCTTAGAAACATACTTCAAAGAGTATAAACACCTGCAGAGCTAGACCAAAGCCTTGGATGTGTAAGCAGGAGTTTCAGTGTATCCAGGGTGTCTCCCAACATTCCAGTCCTTTGCTTAGGGACCCCGTATTGGGTCTTCCTGAGAGCTTCCTAAGTGTTGTTCCAGCAGCAAAGGGTGAGGGCCTGGAATCACCAGTTGTGTTTTGCTTTATGTACACATGGGCTGCTGCATGTACAGCACATGTGCCTCTGTGTGTGGGTATTAGAAATAAAATACTGCAATTCATCAGTATTTGTCTAAACCTCCCGTTCCCTTTGTCTCACACCATGGGAACAGAACAGGATCTTGAGGCTCCAGGGCTGAATTTTCCATTCTCTGTAGATCTGGTGCTGTGAACTCATTCTCTACTCTCTGCTGCTAATGGGTCTCATTTTTGGTTTGGAAAGAATACTCACAAGACTCTCTTGGCTTATGTAAATATTTTACCTTCTGTGCTGACAAGGAGACACAGTTTAGCCACTTGTGTGCCTGGAGAAGCTTCTGATGTTGGCATCTGCACTATAAAAATAGGTCACCAAACCACCTTCTGCTGTGGCTTTTGAGCTGCCTTGAGATCCCTTTAACTGATGATTTATAGATAAAGACATACTTTGATTAAGATTGCACTTTTCCTATTATTAGCCCTTGATCTGTATAGAAATTTGTGGATTCCATATAGTGTATTCAGTAACAAAGGAACTAACACAGCCCTTATAATGGAAAAATAGAAATTTTTCTTCTTAGAACTGTGCTCTATTGCCTTCTCTTGTAGGCAGCAGGGTATGCTACTGTTGCATATGACCTGTGTAAAGGAGAAGATGATAGAGAGAGAGAGAGAGAGAGAGAGAGAGATATTATATTGTTGTCTACTAACACAGCAGGCCCTTCCAAACACACCTCCTTCCAAAGCAGATTGCAGCATTAGGAGCTCACACAGGAATCTGGGATGAAGCTGCATCTGAACTTCTGTAGGACAATGCTGGGAGTGGTTCCTTATTTTCACGGGCACTTAAAAACTGGGAAAAGTCCTTTCCCTGTATCACTCTGGTTTATATTGCAGTATTGAAATATAGTTCACTACAGTAAGCATAGTAATTTATCCTGTGCTAGCAACTCAGCCAGACCAGTTATTGATCAGTACATGTTCACATCAAAGCCTGTATAAGGAGCACACAGGGAGGGAAATCTGCACAACTTTGCTTTTTCAAAAGCCTGTCCTAAATTTCATCCAAGCATTGCATTGGAGACCAAATTGAATTGGCACAGCAATAATTTGATTTATCCTATACATAATCTAGTTGTTTTTTAACACCAGCTTTCTTTAATTTGGGAGCCTGATTATATAATTTTAATGTCCGGTCATGAGAGAGGCACCTGAACTCTAGAGTCTACAAATGCCAAAGTGTGTTTGGATTTACCCGACTTCTTGAGAGTACAAATTACCTTCCCAAGGAATTGTTTTATTTTTGGGGAGTGTTTCTTCAGCCTCACTGTCCCAGTTATCTTCTTAAATACATAATTTGGTTTAAGTGGCTTTTGTTTAATGCTGGCTTGTGTCAGGCACTTTTCTATCAGGAGGAAAGGACAATCTGCTGATGCAGATAAGCAAAACTGACTCAGCCTTTGCCACGTTATGTAAATAGCAGATCTGTGGAGCTGCCCCAAGGAAGATTATTTGTATTTTGTTAGGCAGTCTCTAACACTTGTATTCCAGAAAGATTTGACCTCAAATGCACTGAAATTGGTGGAATGTAGCGGTGGTTCAAGCTCAGGGAATGACATATCCCCTGAAGAATTTCGTGGGGCCTAGAAAGTGAGGCCCCTCTGAAGGCAGAGTTAAGTTTGGCCTTGGAAAGGGAGTCGAACCCCTCCCCGCTTGCCTCTCAGTTAACAATAGTATCTTGTGTCTCACTCTTTCCTCCCTTCCTCCTTCCTGACTGCATCCTGACCTTCGACCCTTCTCCGTGTCCTCCCCTGTACCGTTATGAGATAAGTTGTAACCCTCAGAATAAAAGTCTGAATGTTGGGCTATTCCGGGTCTTTTGCCCCTGAGCTCAAGCAGAGCGGACCTTCGTGTCTTGTGTCTGATTTGGGGCTCCGGGCAAAGGAACACTCTCTCTCTCAGAAGCTCTCCGGGATTTAGGACAGCGGCCACCATCCCAGGGAAGCCCGGCTCGCGGCGAGGGGAAAAGAAGTCCCTAGCTGAAGCTGACTTAACGAAAAGGAAGCTCTCAGAACAAGCCGCCGAGCCGCCGGCCATCCCTGTGGTCAGCTGTCCGGCCCACGCCACCGGCCGCAGTGGAGGGACCTCCCTGTGTTTTGAAAAGTCTGATCCAGACTCCAGTGGTGCTGATCTTGGATTTCTGGGAGCAAACATTGCTGACAGCTTTAGCTTCCATCCTCCTCTGACCCTTTAATATTTTGTTCAGCATTTAAATTTTGTTCAGCCAGTGTGAGAGATGAAATAAAACAAATTTAGGAGCAGGATTTATATAGTTTCCACTTATGCTGACAAAATGAATTCTCAATTTTTTACGTGTTTCTGATCACCACTTTCCCCACTTCCCAAAAATTCTGACCTTCTCCAGTTAAAGAACAAAACTGACCCAGTGGCAGCTTAAGCAATTCCATCAAACAGTGGAATTTGTGCAGAACAGTGCAGAACCATCCTTGTTCTGCAAATCAAACCCTCACATCACCTGTTTCACAAGAATCCAGACCCAAGATGCTGAATTGGTAAAAATGGATAAATAACTTCAAATAGAGACATTACAATTCCCTGTTGTAACCACTGTGTAGATAAAACAAAAAAAATGTATTTATTGACAAATGTATTTGTTTTTATTGTGTAGGCAACATTTACAGCCTCTGATAATTTGTTTGTTCTGTTTATTTTACTGTGCTTAGAAGACCACAGCAATTTGCATTCATTTGCATCTCATTTTAAAGGACAGTGATAATAAGAAAAGTTGTGGGGGGATGTGTATGTATATGAGCTTTTACACATAAAAATATATATATGTACATAAACAAAATTATTTGTTTTCCTATAAGGTTTGAGAGGAGAATTTCTGCTGCTGCTAGTTTTTTACTGTAGTTTTGACATCCTGCTGCTCTCCCTTGTACTCTTCTTTTTATTTTTTGTGCTTAAAGTTTCAAAACCCTGCACAGATCCTTTTTATGTAGGACAAAAATAATTCTAAAGGGCCACAGACTATTATAAAAAACTGACTCAATGAAGCTAATTGAGCTAACATTTCAACACACACTGCTTGTTGTACATAGCTCTTTATCAGAATCATTGATCAAGAAAGCGCAGCAAGCTCCTGGGAAAAAAAAATTCCCCAATTTTAATTTTTTTTCTAACTGACCAACACTTTCAGTTACCAGGAAGAATTAAAAAGATACTTTTTTTAGATCAGGAGCAATAAAAAAAAGTGCATAATTAACAAAAATTAGACTAGCCCAGACTGATGGATGTCCTGAATGAGTGGATTTAGCAAGTGATTTTATTTAATTAGACTTTTTCTGTGGTATGTGCTTGATTATTAATAGTTAATGGCACACATAAGCCAAAGACAAATAGGTTTGCAAGGACCAGTTGGTCTGATTCCAAAACGTTGGCTTGCTCATGCAATACTCATGTTTAATCACCATGAGTATTGCATCACCAAATGCGGGAGTGAAAGGGATGGGTAGGAAGACACAGCAGTTACCACTCTTGCTGATGCTTTCCAAGGTGGACCTTTCCTATTGTGAGGGGCTGAGGTACCCAGGATGCCCCTCCATGATAGCAGGGGGAAGAGGAAAGTTGGCTTTTGAATCTATGAACTCTGCTAAGCAGGAAGTTCAGCAATAAAATGTGTTTCTCAGGCTCCTGGGCCATATATCTGTAATAAGTTTGGATTTTGTGGTGTGGATTTCTGTGCTGATGTTGGTTAAGACATTCAGCTCAAGCGAGATGATACAAATGCATCCAGGTATCCACCCTGAGTGTGGCTGTGAGTGAACATAAGGCTCGGGGTGGTTAATGTGGGTTGGTCGAGGGGTATAAACAGAAGCAGGTTAAGGCTGACAGTCCAAGTACCACAGATTTGTTCCTTGTAAAATCAGAGGGACAGGTGTGTGGGAACGGGTTTAGCATCTGGCAGTGTCCCCTTAGGTGCCCCTTTCACTCTTTGGTTGCACACAAAAAGAACATTAAACATGCCTCTGTTCTCTTTTCCCATGACATAATGGCTCAGGTAGGAAGTGTGAATAGCTGTTTGTTAATGATCCCTCTCTGGAAGGGCTCCTTGCGGGTGCCAGGCAGTTTCCCTGACCTGCAATGAGTTGGTAGGCAGCTGTAACTCAATGTTCTGAGGCTGCTCACACTGATATCCTGTGAAGAACTTCTGGAAATCACCGTGACTCAGGCTTGGTTGAGTAGGTCCCAGTGAGGCCATGGAAGTGGGATGAATTTATCAACAATATTTTTAGTGCTGTGAGTTTCTTTAGGCATAAGGAAAGACTTGTACCCTGTAACAGCTCCCATGTATTCCCAGAAAAATTTCTTAAGGCTTTCACACAGCTGCCCCTAGGGAGACAGAAATGTCATGTCTGTATCACTAGGTCAATTCTTATTAATCCTTATGAGCCTAACTTCTAATTAATTCATTTCTTATGTGCCTCATTTCAGGATAATGTAGGAGGGGTTTATGTAGAAATCCTGTGTTTTAAAAAGATATGTTTGAGTTGAATATATAAGCTGCTTGAACAGGTTTTATTGGATCAGTAATTTGAAGTATTGAATGAACTATGGTGGAAAACAACCAGTACAAGCAGTGGAAAACACCATCATGCTTACAGGAGTTCATACAAAGTCACAGGGAGTTCAGTGTAGGTTGCATTGGCCAGAGTATTTTGCCTTGGACCCATTTTTTCCATAGTTTTGTTAGAGTTTTGCCTCATGATCAAGACAGCCTTGTCCCTGAATACATAGAGCATTAGATCTATCCCTGCAGGAGCACCCTGGGTTTTTCTGTTTGTTCAGAGGAGAAGCAAAAGGCCTGTGGAAATGTCAGCTTCGGAGTTACACCCAACAGGTATCTGCCTTTTGCCTGCGAGGTTTATTTTTGTGAGTTTATAGATATTATGTGAGTTTATAGGTATTTATATATATAATTGTTGATATATGCCCCTTAGGGGCAGCATGCTTGCATTCCCATCCTCCATGAGAACCAGCAGAGCACTAAGTCCTGCACAGCTGAACTGCTCATTCTCTGGGCCACTGCTTGCCCATCTTTCTGTACCTGCTTAGTGGATTTTGGTTAATTGGAAAAAATACTTTGATTTATGCATTTGTATTTTCAGAATATCATGGAACCTGTCTCATTAGCCAAGATATCGAGCTGAACAATGCTCAAGTCTGTTCTGTGCACTAAGGATCTCCTCATTTTAGCAGTTCAAATTATAGTATGGATTGATAGATGTAAATGCAGTGGAAAATAACTCAGTTTGCTGGTATGAAAGGAGAGCAACACTGCAAAAAAATCTTCCAATTCCCCACAATCAACTTGTATTAATCCCACAGCTCTCAGGACCACTGATGTAATCTCTGAACATAGTCCTGCTGCAGCCAGCAAATTGAGGTGTGTGCCTTCAGCAGAGACATTTCAGAAAAAATTACTGTGGGAGAAAAAAATTCTAATCCCGGCCCCTGTTTGCTCTGTTCCTGGGTCCAAGCCTCCATCAGAGCTGTCCCATACAAAACCATTCCCCCACAGCCCCTGCCTTTGGAAAGCAGCAGGCCCACAGCCTTCCGGGGATAAATGAGAGATAATTGCTCAGAGCTAACACTGATAATGGGAGGTTGAGCTGATTAAACAGAACTCCTGGCATTTACTGTTAACACCTGAAAAGTAACAAACCCAGGTGTGCATTGAGCAAAGTGACAAATCCCCTTTTTGTCAGACACTTGAATGTGTGAACCTTATCTTGGTTATATTATGGACACACCAGCCTTTGTCCCTGATTTGTGTTTTAATTCGGAGATGAAGATGTTGGAAAACTAAAAAGGGCTGATTTCTCTGCTTGGCATAATAAATGCAACGTATTTGACAAGAGGCCAGGTTACTTTTATTAGTGTGTTTAATAAAGTACGAAAAGAATCCTAGGGGAAAACTATATAAAGAAAGAAGAAGTTGGCCGATATCTGCAACAGTGTTTTGTGTTTCTGCCTCCCCAAAACTAATGATTCATGTTATTTCTGGATAACCTACTGATTTACTGCCAGTCATGAAACCTTGTACATAAGTAATAGAGACAGCAGGTTTATTCGCTCAGATGAGGACAGGAGGTGACAGCACAAATGGGGCTACACAGGAAATCTCCTTGCACTAGAGAACAGCATAATAATGATAATCCAGTCTCTTTGCAAAGCCTCATCTGATCCTCTCTGCCCAAAGTGTAGCTGCACACTACAAAAGAGAGAAAAACCTCAGCTCTGTTCTTGTGATTTTACCAAGAGCAGAGGTTTCATGTGGTTTTGGTTCAGAGAAAGCATCTGGAAGAGTACCAACAACAGAAAATGCTGTTGGGGGATATTTTATAAAAGGTACTTAAATCCTGTTTTGTTCTTAGGTTTCTCAAGTGTGCACCATGGGAATAGTGAACTATCTTTGGGCAAAAAGGGATTTGTTTTCCCAAAAAAACTCCTCCCAAACACTTCTTAGAACTTCCCAACATCATTACTAGCTTTCAAGGAAATACAAAGCTCCCAGTCAAGCATTCCTTGCACAGATGACTCAGGTTCCCAGAGAAGGGCTGGTTTCACTTTTGTTCTGTTCTTGGTGTTCGTAAAACAGAGAATTTGATGTTATTTCCTCTGTGGAGCCCTGCTAGTTTTTGTTTCAATCCTGACTTGATCTGTGCTAATTTCAGTGTTGGGATTCCCTTCCCACATTCAGAACAATTGTTACCTGTGGTGGTGCTATAGGTGCTGTGCCGGGAGAGGAGGTGACCAGAAGGAACTTTGGGAATGTTATGAAAATTAGAATGATCTCAACCTGCTCTGCTGCCTCCCTGATATAGGAATTGAGCACCTGTACTTCAAATAATAGAGTGCAATTCATGTTTGTAAAGTTCGGGGCTACAAGAAATGAAACTTTGAAGTTATATATCCAAGATTAGAGTTTAAATGTCACTTGTAAGACACTCAGAATGTCAAGCAGTCCCTATGTGCCAAAACAGATTGTGATACTATCCTGTAATTCTTGCTGAAGAGAGGGGAACCCACAGTTAAAATATAAGCACAGCCTGAACTTCAGTGCTTTTGGATATTGCTTGCTTAGTCATGCAATCTAATGTTCTGAGGAAGCCTTTGTGGTTTTATTATTATTTTATAAATCCACCCTATGTACTAAGATATTGTGCATATTAATCTTCTATTTTAAAAAGATTAAGGAAAGACGGACCTAAAGGTAATTTTCAAACAATGAATGTAGAAGAATGATTTGATTTTAGCAACCTGTGGATTAGACAATTTGAAAAGCCCCAATCCCTAAATTTGAATTAGGGGATTTTTGAGGGCTAAGTTGATTTCTGCTTCCATGTAATGTTAAACTGCTACAGGAGGGAGAAGCCAATAATTTCTTTTTTTCTTCGGCTGCACCTGGTAAATGCTGCAGATGAGTATATCTGCAGCTATGAATGTCAGTTAAAACTGCTCAGATATAATCAGCTTAAGGGGAGCTATTTTCTGAAGTTAAATGTATATAATTGATGCAGTTTTAACAAGATAAAAATACAAGCAATAATCCTTTCTTTATAACTTTAAGCTTACCTTAGAAAGTATTTAAACTTTGTAATTTAGGTCTTAGTTAAGGTCATGAATACGCTTGGGGGTGCTTTTTTTTGTTGTTGTTTGTTGCGTGTTGGGTTTTTTCCTCTTCTTTTGCCCACAAACAAAAGCACAGCCCTCAAGCCTGAGCTGTTGTAGTCCTTCTCTCATACTTGAGAGCTTCAGGTCAGTGTAATTTTATATGACATCCCTTTGCCTTCCTCCTCCTCTCATGTTTTGGATCCGTCTCAGAAGGTGGGATAGCTGTAAGATTGGCTTTGCTTTGATGTGAGACATCCTCCACCTTCCCGGCATCCCGGAGGTCAGCTGGGAGGCAGGAGATGGAGCTGACAATTTCTTTCTGTTGTGGTGACAAAGATCTTTATTACATTTCCTTGTGTTTAAACGCTGGTAAAGCACTGACAGTTATTAAATATTCCCTGACAGTTCAGGAATGCTGCATGGGGAATGTTCCTGGGGACACAGCTGCAAGGGTATCTTCCCATCCATACACACTGAGGAGATGCTGGCAGCTGCTTTCTATTCTTCACGTGACCTCTGCTTTGAACCTGTGGCTGGGTGTTGGGACAACATTTAGGCCTGCACACATTCAGGGTTTCCTGCATTTGGTGTAAAACATCCATGACAGGGAAACCAGGGCAGCCAGAGCAGAGCTAGACTCATTTTTATTCTTTCCTGCCTCCATAGTTTTGTGTTTCTGGGGTATTTTTAAGCATGGCAAGCATTTCCAGCCGTTTTCAGGTTCTCATAAGGCAGCACAGCAGAAGTCCAGTTTTGCTGTCCTGTTCAGTGCTTCCCTCCTTCGAGGGAACCAAATGCAGTCACAGCAGGCAGTACAGAGCTCATCACTGATGCAGGCAGGGCTGAGGGAAAACTGGCATAATTTCACAAAATATTTCAAGTTCAGCTATAATCCTTTCACCAGGAATATTTTTGGTTGGTGAAAGGATTATAGCTGAACTTGAAATATTTTGTGAAATTATGCCAGTGGTGCAGGAAATCAGTTATGGAGGGAAAATCCTATGCTCATCCCATCTTGATGTATTCTACTGACACATTTTCAGGATGAAATATTCCTCTTCCAAGTAAAAGTCTTTGAAAGTACTTATTTCTATCATCTGCAGACTTCCGTCCGCACAGAGTTGAGAAAAATCCCTCGGGAGACCATGTCTCTCCTTTTCCAATTTAAACAATTTAATATCTCAAACTCCTTTCTGGGTGGAATTCCTGGCCTTTTCCCACCTCTAATCTCAAACCTGGAGGTGTGAACACCCCTAGGGTGTGAACTGCAGGTACTACAAGACAAACGTAGGTGACAGTGGTGAAGTCTCAGCTGCAAAAACACTTCCTAAATCAACAAGTTTCAGCACTAATAAAACCTAGATACTTTTAAGCTTTGGTATCTTTTTGCAATAGGGTTTTGCAAATAAGATAAAATGTATGTGATTGTTCTTTTTGGGTTGGCAGGGGTTGACCAGTCTGTCTTGCATCTGTGTTTACCAGGAACAAGACAGTGCAGCTGCATTTTTTTTTTTTTTTGCATGGGGGAGAATATTAATAAAATCTGTCCTTTACCTGGCCGTTATTTTAGGGGAAATTATAAGAACTTCGTTCATTTTTGGGACTAGTAATCCCCATTCAGAATGCACTAATTCTGAGCAAAAGTCTTAGAAATTACTGGCAGCTAAATCACACCGATAGGACTAAAACCAGGATCAGTTTTAGTCCTACACTAGGTAGAAGTCATAGCTCTTTTTTTTTTTTTTTTAATCCCATCCACTATTTAGATTAGGTTTTGCATAAATGAAAGCCGTGTTGAAGAGCTTTTCTATGTATTTTACATTAAGGCTGAAGATGTAAAACACATCCATTCAAAAAGGAAAGGGAACACAAAAGAAAAAGTATCTTGAATGCTTTTGGTATTAGTCAGTCTCCAGGCAACTCCTGACTGAGGGCAAAGCTAAATTAAATGATTGTAGTAGCAGACTGATACATATATATATTTACCCACACACACCCCCTAAGGACCTATTTTTAACACATGTGCATCTACCAAACCTTATATCTGACAGCTTTATTTGAATCTGGGCTATTCTTTGGGAATAAGCAGCTAATTAATTTATCACATGAATATCAAATATGCAATTAGTCCCAGAGCACTCAGTATTCCAGCCATTACCTGCGAAGCAGTCTCCACACTGCCAACAATGGCTCCGAGGAATGAGTCCCATTCAGTGCCTGACCTGCTGCAGAAAGACATAAATGGGTTTGCCATATGCTGCTTGATATTGTACTTATAATTCTTCCTTTCTTCTTGTCTTCATGTGTGTGTGCAGTCAACTAATGGGTTCTCTTCAATCACAGCAGCGTGCAGGAAGCAAAGGAGTGTTGAGGAGATTAGAGAATGTTGTAGTCACAAAGCCCTGAGATGAATATTTCTGTGTAAAGGTAATTCTGAAGAAACACACGTGGATGTTTTTCTCTTGGTGAGGCAAGAGGTACCAGCTGAAACTGCAGACAGCAAGATCAAAGTTCGATGTTGGGTGAAAGAGTAATGAAGGTTATGCCTGGCAAAAGAGATGACAAGGCAAGATGGCATTGTCACTGTCACGTGCTGGGGAGTGATGTGAGCTGCCCCTGGAGAACAGCACGGGCACAGCTGACAGTGTCCTGAAGGAGAATGGTGGGAGATGCAAACTCTCAGGCTCCTCTCGAGCACTGTGGCTGTGTCTGTTTCTTCAAAAGCCTCATCACACTTGGCAGCTGCACTGCCTTCCTCAACAGCAGGCTCGGTGATCAGACAAGCTCCTAAGCTGATCAGATGAAGTTGAAGCACGTTTATTTACTGTAAAGTAAACATCATTACTGCTGCCCTTGAGATATTTTGTAATTAAGTACAATTTCCCATGCTGGCAAACCTAGTGCCATTTATAGAAATGCTAATTTCTGTTATTTTATGGCTAGCTCTGAAGGTTTAACCTTGGAGAAGATTCTGGATGTTTAACAGTTTTAAAGATCAGTAAATGTTACTGTGATTGTAGAAAAGCCTTGCAAGATGATGTCTTCCTTCTTTGTAGCTCTTTGGCAGTATTTTACAGCACAGCAATTAGAAATTGTTTCTGTCAGAGTAGAGCATTAGAAGACGTTGTTATACAGCACTGGAGCTTTTGGTCATAAATCTTGTAATTTGGGATAGAATCTAAACTAATAAAGCATTAAAAACAAGGCAAAGAAATTTCAGTACTTGTTCAAACTCATCTTTGTCTGAGGACATGGTTTTACAGGGGTGATGTGAGGTTTAATGAGGAGTGGGGATCTATCAGTGCTTTTGTTTTTATTAAGTTGTATTTCATTTCTTAATCTTGTTTAATGTCTGTGGCTTTTGATGGATATTTTATAAGTTGCTAAACTTATAAATAAAGCACAACAGCCATTCTTTGGGTTGCAAAATGTAGGCCATTGTGTTCCCAGCATCAAGCTGCTAGTTTAAACGTTAGTATGGAAATCAGTCATTCAGATTAATCATCAAATAAAGCAGAGGATGAAATACTGGGGTTTGGCTGAATCAGTCTGTGATGATTGTGGGGTAAAGAGTTTCTTAATAGTCAACATGAAATTCCTGAGCATTCCAGTGTTTTATAAAAAGTGCCGTGCTGCACATGTGGACATGCTGTAGTGTCCTGAAACAATGTGGTTTGCATTCATACATAGTGGACCTATCAGTCAGCCTCAATGGGAGTTTAACAGCAACTTTTTTGTAGCTGTAATAATAGGTCTGAAAGCCAGCTCTAATCTCTTAGGGTGTTAGTTGTAAACAAATGCCATTCTGCATAAAAATGCCTTTCCTGTATATTTTTTCCCCCTAAAGATTTAAGGAAATGCTTTATAAAAACAATTCTCTTCAAACGCTTAAGGGATACTAATTGCTTTTAATTTCAGTGTGTGATGGTCCTTATCCAAGGGAAGTATGCTGCATGGGCTATAAACCATTTTTATATCATATAGGGTTTAACAGAGCATGCCTGGAGTTAGCTGAGCTGCCTCCCTGGTTCTCCGCTCTCTATTATCCTTCACCATGATTAAACACGCAGTGTTTCACTGCCTCATCCTGAAGGGCATCCAGCAAAGATCACTGAGCTCTTCTCTGCTGCTCTGCCTCTGAGCAGAGCTGTGTTTCTCTGTTCAGCCACCTTTGGAGCAGAGCACTGCTGTGTCAGAGTGGTCACAGCCATAGTAAAATTGACCCTCTGCTATTCTTTTCATGTCCTGTTGCTGCTTCCAGAGCAGAAAGATCAGTTCCAGTGACAGAGCTGTGCTCAGCAACCAGGGCCTGTGTGCCTCTGCAACTTGCTTTTTAAGTTTTTTATGAAGCTGATGTAAAAGTCTTTCCTGCCCTCAGAAGCAGCAGAGGCAAATATCCTCTCTAGAAGGAGATGACAGTGATTGTTTCCCCATCATCCCTTTCCTTTTCATTCATATGCAGGACTTTATTGACAGTGCTGCATGTTCACATCCACCCTCCATAGAGCAGTGCTTGGGGATTGTGCTGGCTTTGCTCAGAGCTGGATTTCATGTAATTAAGGTCAACCCAGTCACCTCAGCCCTTTCTAGAAGGCTAGTCCATTTTCACATGTTCACATTCCTGCTCCCTTTGTGCCCGATCCTGCCACTGCCTCACAGGCTCCCCAAAGTTGTATCTCAGAATGGTCATCTCAGTGGGAAATGAGCAGGCAAGGGCCCACAGTTAGGTGAATAACTGAGAAGCAGGTTTGTTCAAGCTTGAAGTAAAACCAACTCTCTAACCCTTTTCTGTGTTGACATTGGAGTAGCCACTCACTGTGCCTGCATTGCTAGAAGGCTGCTGCTGGCAGCTTTTCAGCACTCAGCCATTGCATCCTTTCAGTCCTCAGTGTTTACTGTTCAGGCCACAGGCCTGGAAATCTCTTAAGATGCCATAAATATTGCCAGAAATCAATAACTATGTTCTTGAGATACTTGCTAGGCACCTTAGGGAGTGCTGAAGTGCGTGCTTCTGGAGATGTTTTGATTCTGCTTACCAGGAGCTTTGGAAACCAGCCGAGGATTTAAGTGTGAAACTGTAGGTGATGGTTTGTCCCTCCTGTCCTTCCAAATGGGTGTCCTCCCATCCTCAGGCACACCTGCTTTTGGTGAAGTATCTCTCTGAAGCATCTCATTCTCTCTGTGGAAGAGGTGGACCTGATGCCTGATCAGTCAGAAATCCATGTGGATAATTTTAAAGCTCCCAGGGCTAGTTCTGGTCCTGACCAGAAATCAGCAGACTGAAATACATACACAGAGAAGGAAGTTTTATGCAGGAAAATGGATTATTGATGTCTTTTTACAAATAGATGAAAAGTATAATGTGATTATACATTTATCTTAAAGTGCATGAGATTCTTAACACCACTGAACCATGACCCCACCCTGAAAACATAATTTTCTTTTTCTTTCAGCCTGATTTAAGTGGTTTAAGTGCCCTTTGTCTTCTCCTGTTACATAACCAGCTCGACACACTTGATTACTATCATGAAAATACATCATCTACTCTGATAATATTGGTAAAAATGTATATAGGTCTGAGGAAGGGTAACCAGTTCCAGTTATGGCCAAGGATATGAATTCTGTTTTGCTTTTTAATGTCTGTGTTTGCTATTTGAAAAAAAAAAAAAAAGGATAAATATATATTCCATCAGTAGAATGACTTAAAAACAAAACCTCTCCAAAATATGTAGTCGAATTGACCCTCTGCTGTTATTTCAGCGAACTCCAATCTCATTCATAACCTCAGCACAGATTATTCTGTTAAAATTTGCAGAGACCCAAAGTACCTTTCCCACAGTTATATTTTCTAGTTGCTCTTCAGCCTGAGTAGGATCTGAAGCAGTGACCAGGAGATGAAAGTCTCTGCTATTTTCAACCCCTTGAGCCATCTCACCATTTTCTACATTTACTTTTCAAAAATTAATTTTTAAAAAAGCAATTGTTTCTGCAAACAGCCCTTTGAATTCCATCCCTGTGGCACTTTAGAGCATTATTGCAAATTATTCCATTTATATGCATAGTCAAGCCCACATCATCATCCCCATATTCTACTAAGGCAGGAAGAGACAAAAAACCCCCAAACCCAACCAAAATTCAGAAAAAAAGAAAAACAAAGGCAGAAAGCTGATCACTATTCCAGGAAAATATTTTTCACTAGGCTGAAAAAAATCCCTAAACCCCCTTCATCAAGGTGATCTTTTTTAGAAAGTCAATGTAAGGGAAGATTCAAATGACTGCAGTAAAACTCAAAAGTTATACTGTATTATGAGCACTAATTAATGCAAATATTAATGTTTTTGGCTTCAGATAAGATGATCTAGCATTCTTAAAAATTAATAAAAATTATTACAGAGACTTACTGTATATCTGAACATGTTCCAACTTAGCAGCTCATCATTATGCACAGAATAATTGTCTGCTCATTTGCATCCTGTGAATTTTAAGGCCTTTTAACTGCATGTGTTTCTTTCTCATACAAGTTACTGTGCAGTCCAAGCTTGTGGTGGGAAAGATGGAGTAACAAGGAATGGTTAGCTCTGGAAAGAGTGTGAGGAGTGGCATTATTCCTCCAGTTTGGTGGGTTCAGTGTCCACACACTGCTGAAAAAAAACAGAAGTGAGAAGGTAATGGTAGAGCTGAGTCCCAGCCTGCAAGGCCTCAAGACAAACACTCAAAGCACAGGGCACATTTATCAGTGCCAACAGATGTGCAATGGCATCTTTTTTCAAATGGAATCAATTAGAGAAACAAATTATTTTTCTCCAGCCTTGTGCCAAATTCACTGCTTGGAAAAACTCCTTTCAGTTAAGCAGAGAAGAAGGGGAAGCTGGATGCTTTTGCCTTGAAGTACTTGAGCTTGCTGAGACCTGTGAAGAGACAGAACAAAAAACCACAGTACAGGAAGATTGGAGGAGGAGAAAATCACATCATAGAATATCCTGAGCTGGAAGGAACATACAGGGCTCGACAGAGCCCAACTCCCTGAACAGTAGAGCCCCAAGAGTCACACCAGTCAATGCTTCTTGAATTCTGGCAGGTTTGGGACAGTGCCCACTGTCCTGGGCAGAGCTTCAGCCATGCCCACAGAGGAGTGATTTTTAGCAAGGTGCTCCCTTATCAGCTCTCCTGTTTGCAGCATGTTGAGAAACACAGGCTTCTCCTCAGGAATAAGAACGCAGAAATGGACCTGGTCCTCCTAGCTATAAAGGAAAGGCAGAAATGAAGGTTTCTGCAGTATCTGCACTCCTGCCTGTGCTGTCTCTGCCCTGGACAGTGAATCAGAAAAGCCACACAATGTGGACTTTTGGAGGTGGAAGAGCTGCTAAACATTTGCATCTGCTCAGGAAGGCTGGATCCATTTCTGTGCAGGTTTTGTGGATGCCCCGTGGTCTGGGAAAGCCTGGCTGAAGAAGCAGGGCCCACTGCCTGATGCTCACGCCGGAGTCAAAGGGAGTCAGCTGTAAATTGCTCTCTCTCCACCCTGCTCCACCTTACAGCTTAGGCTCTTTCCCAGGAGGCACTTTTGAATTGCTTTTTGCTGGCTTTCTGATTTGGTTTACTTAGAGAAGCTATTAATTACAAGTTGGTAAGGTCTCAAATGAGGTCTAGACCAGCTGCTCTGGAGACACAGATAAGCTGCTAGGTGATGATGGCTCTTGGCTGCTCCTGACCTGGGTTGCATTTGAGCAGTTGCTTTGTTCTGTAATGAGCAATCCCACAAGCTATCCAGCCTCCAAAACAGGCTTTTTAAAAATTAGAGTGCACTTCTAAGACTTAGCTCACGCTGTTTATAGAGTTGATTGCCCTCAAGTTCACCTTGGGCCTAATTGGCTTACTGGCTTAATTAACAAAGTGCTTATTAATGTCTAGTGGCAATTAATTTTCAAGGGATTATTTTCTATTAAGATCATGAGTACAGTATTAACACTGTACAGCTGTGATTCTGGAGAACCAACAAGCACAGGGTTGTGGGGGGTTTTCTTCATGTATTCAGCAAAATTTATTTATTTGGTTATATTGCACTGATTTGCCCTGCAGTTATAATAATTAGCATCTGTATAAGACCAAGAGCTGCATACTGAGATTAGGATTTGTTTGGAACAATGGAATGATAGATTTTACTGGACTTGAATAAAATATGCTGGGCTGATGAGCAAATAAATTACTTTTGTCAGATAATGTGGTATTGGAATGGTGATGAGCCTGCATTTTGCAAATTCAAGTGCGCTGTTTGGTGTTTTAATATTTATAGGCACATGAAAGTTGGAATATAGGCAGCAGAGCCTGAGACCTAGCTATCATCCACAGGCTCATTTCATAACATATTTAATTAATGTGGGTTTTAATGGCACAGTCTTACTGCCATGTGAATCTGGGGAAAGGCCAAGGATCTCTCCTGCCCAGCATCAGTAGTAGCTACTTAGAGAAAAAAAAAAAAACATAAACCCAGGGCATATAAACTCAAACCACCCTGGACACAAATTCTTTGCTTTTAGCTGTCTCTGGCTTTTGGGACTTTTTGAAGAAGCAGAGCCTTTGATGGTTATTAGTAATTGACAGGCTTTTCTTTTGTGAGTCTGTCTTTTTGGAACCTGTTGACACTTGTATACCTGAGTGTCCTGTGGCAGTGAGTTCTCAGTCTGTGCATGGCTTGAAAATTCACTGCCTTTCTTATAAAACATGTATGTGCTATTTTTTTTAAGTACACCCTACTTCTTTGATTCTAAGAAGCAGTGAATGATTGATAATCCCTTGTTTATCTCCATCCTACCTGAGACTGTATAGACCTCTCTGCCAGCAACCCACAGGCCAGTTTTTTCTTTCTTATTTGAAAAATCCCTGTTGCTTCATCCTAACACTTTACATACTTTTCCACATCTTTGGTGCTTTCATTTTGGAAAAAAAAGGTGACTAGGATATATGATAAAGGTGTTTAAAACTGAGGAGATGCAGATGCAAGTTTACTTTAGAGAACCTCTAAATCACACCTTGCCAGGTGAGAAGAAATGCACTAGTCCTTCTTTTAGCCTGTTTTTCACATTACCAAATACTGATTGCTGCCAGAGACAGAACCCTCAGGTGGACTGTGGGATTGTGGATTGCTTCTAGTGTACCAGTTTAATATTTTTCTCTGTTTCTTGATCTAGTGATTCTCTGGATTGCCTTTCATATTCCTTATTCCTGGTATGCTTGGAAGTGTTTATATCAGCTTTTGTATCTTTATTCAGTGGTTCTTTAAGATTATCTCTGTCCCCAACTTAATTATCATTGTATATGACTTCATTCTGTTTTCTTGTTTGTCCAAGACTTCTGTGTTTTCAAGTGTAACATTTTGCTACTGACTCTTTATTCTGCATTTTACTGTGACAGCTTTTATTGGAGGGAAGGTGGAAGGAAGGTGTTTTAATGTTGTTTGGGGTTTTTTCTCCTGGTGTATATTTGGGGTGTGTTAATTCGTGGTTTGCCAAAAGGCTTTGAAAGATCTGTCTGATACTCAGCAAAGAGCAGGTTCATCACCCCTGTTTTGCAAGAGTGAAGCCCTCCAAGTCTTTCTTTTCTCATGCACTGTCTGTGTGGCTTTTTGAGAACAGAAATTAGAAGGCGGGAATTCGCCCCTCCTTCAGAGTCACATGAGTTGTGTGAGACCCACTCATGCTCTGCAGAGCTGGTGGGAGGCTGACACCCTGCTCAGGCCCTATGCTGTCTTTCTGCCACCAGGACAGTTTCACCTGGGGTATCTCCTTAAAAAAGTCCTGTGGGCAAGTCACAGGGGGTTTCTGTAGCTGTGTCTGCCTTCCTATGGCACTTGTACCTGCAGCAAAGAAAACCAAGGAACCATTCTATGTTCTGGTGCTGAGACATCCTCAAAAATAATAACAATAATATTATCAGCAGTTACATGTCAGTGATAAAAAGTGGCACCTTTAAGTTAACCTGAAGTATGTTCATCACCTCTCTACAGCAGGCATTCACATTTAGTTTTGTTTTACAGTGTTGTAATAAAGGCTTTGTTTTTACTCCTCCCCCCCTAAACAAAGCACATGCTATAAAATAACCAAAAGCAATCAACCAAGTCTGAATGCAATAAAAGGCTCCATTCAGATTTATTACGCAAACATGAAAGGGAAAGTTTAATATACAGTGTAGTGAAATAAGGCAAATGTATTCAGCTAGCATGTAATTGTGTCTGAATTTTATAACTTGACTGGTATTGTGAGGTACACCCTGACAACAAGTCACTGAATTTTGCATATCATCCAATTAATAATCTCTATTGCTGTAATGTCTGATATCCCAATTGGTCTCAGACATTCAACTTGCTGTTATATGAAGTCAGGCTCATGGATCTAGTCAGTGTCTGGCTAGGGAGTAGGAGTTTGTCATTATCCTCATGTGGATTACAATCAGAGGTAGGGCATGATAATTTTATACTAATTTGTCCTTGTTGCCTCTGCACACAGTTGAAAACCACAGCTCCCATGAGTGTCTGTGAGAAACACAGACAGGAACATGGACAGAAAAGAAACTCGTGTTCCAGTAGTCCTGGGGAAAAACCATCTTGCTGCTGGGTGAATCCTTTTAAATGTTGTTGGGGTTTTTTTTATTAAGCAGAATAAACACAAAAAAAGACAGTCTGTTCCTGTAACACGCTTTCATTCTAAGGTTGCATAAGCAACACTCAGTGCTTAGTTCCTAGGAAATGAAATACGTGAGGCGTAATATCAGTACCTTGTCTTCCTTCTATTCAAGTGCCTGCATCCAGAAACACTGGTAAAGGGTGAAGGCAAAATGTCATCTCTAGCGCTGAATTAAGCTCTCCAGGACACAGACTGCTCCCTCAGTTCTACCATGGAGGGCCTCATCAGAAGAAACTCTGGCTTCTGTTTCAACAGAGATAAATCAGGGTAACCATATGCTGAGTGCCAGCAGCACTGCAATGAGCATTTTGTATCTGTAGGTCTGCTAAGGGCTGAGGCTGCTTTTCCTTGGCCTGCAGACAGAGCAGCACATGTGTGCACAGCCCTGAAATGCACGAGGACGTGGCTGCTGTCCCTGGCCAGGGCTGTGAAACGTGACAGCTGAAAGAGCCTTTTGTCCGCCTGTCGTGCGGCAGTGAGGCTTGGCAGCATGCTGGAGGCTGCAGAGGAAGAAGCTAATTACTCCATTCCATCCTCTTTTGTGGAGTGTTTTCCCTCTCTTTCTCACAGAGCTGTCCTTTCTCCTTGCTCCTCTCGACAGAGGCCAGTGACTGCTCTGTGAGGTGGCAGTGGGATCTGACACGCCACCAGCCAGGCCAGGAGCCACTCACCCCATGCAGACACTGCAGACACCCTCCTCAGCCTCTGCACAGTCAGGTCCTGGACCCTTTCAATGAGTTTATCACCAGGGATGTGAACTAAATAATTCAAAATATTTGGTTAAATGTGGCCTCTGTGGAAGGGCTTTGTGAAATCCTTGGAATGCCCCTATTTTTTGTGTGGTACATTAAAGGGCAAGTCAGGCATAGGGATGCAGCACTCCCAGCTGACTCTTGATGCCCTCTCTGAAATGCAGGCATCTCCTGGGTTGGAAATAATGACAAAAGCTTGGCTGGTCCCTGATGGGGTTGTTCTGAAGCAGAACAAGCAAACTCTGATTTTGGGCATAATTGCCTTAGTACAGTATGAGCAAAGAGGATGACCAACGTGGATGACATGTGCTGTGCTAATTGGGTCCAAATCTAGCTAATTGGGTTTGAATCTATTGCCATGCCCACCAGGAGCTGCAGAAGATGTTCTCTAAATAGCTGTGTCCTTTGGACCTGCTCCCTGCTGCTGGAGAAACCAGGTCCACTTTGCAGATCAGATACAACCATGACCTAACCACACCTGCAATTCAGTTACTGCCCTTGGCTTGAAGAACATGTGGTACATGAGGCAGGATTTTCCAGAAACAAAGTCATAAAACAGCTTCTCCTTCACAGAACAAAGTTCTGCTGGGTCAGTGTCAGGGGGGACCTTACTGCAACTGATTCCCTGGGCATGATTGTTTTTTCTGCATGGATGAGAGGTCTTTAGAGATAGACATGAAGGGAGTGCAGAGAGTATAAACCCAAAGCCTGTGTTTGATGTGCCAAGCTCTACAAACTTCATGGGATTGAAATAAATTAATTCTGTACCTAAAACAATCTCTGGGTTTAGTTTTGGTTTTCTTGTGGTGATAAATATTGAAAAACTTCAATGGCTTTTATAAAAACTTCTTTGTCTGCCATCTTGGTATGGAGAATCCATCAAAAAAGCTGGCTTGTGGTTCAGCCATTCATCCCTTTTTCCTGTCCAGTCAGTAGTACCAGCAGAAGCTGTTTTCCCAAGTATTTCTGTAAATCTACCAGCTATCACCAGGGAATTCAGGGAGACATTACAGTGTCAGGAGTGGTTTTGGTTTTTTGTTTGTTTGTAGCGGTGGTTTTGATTTTTCTGTTTTGGTATGGTTTGAGTTATTTTGGTTGGTGGTTTTTTGGTTTGGGGTTTTTTTTTTTACATAGATGGTTTTGATCTTTTTTTAAAAGTTGTGTTTCTTTTCCCACCTGAAGAAAATCTCTAGCTTGGTTTTTCATTTTAATTTACATGATTGCTTTCACTTACCCTGAAGAAATTTAACTGTTCTGGCAGAGGCAGCCAACTATTTTGACTGGCAGAATAGACATAGTAACCAAAGCAGCACTTCTTCCTGCATGCAGGAGAAAAAGCAGCTGTTCTCCCCATTTTACAGAGCAGGAGATTAAATTAATGGTTATATGAATATGTCCTCTTAAGACTAATGGATTTTTATCTGAGCAACACTGAGTTTCAACAAGTAGCTGCAGTGTGAGGGTCTTTAGACTTCACTTTTAGATTTTGGTGTTTATTGGAGCTGAGCTTGTGGTTTTTAGGTATCACAGAGTTTTAATCTTGCATGTGTTCCAGTGTTACTTGCATGGAGCACTACAAATATGTATCTGAAGCTGTGCAGCTGGTGAGCAGAGACCTTGACATGAAACCCAGACCTTTTGTGTGAACCTTCATTTCTGCACAATTCGTTTTGTTCTCGCTACAAGCCTAGCAGAGAGTGTTGAATCAGGCTCTAAGTATTGTGTTGATCTGTCGAGACAGACTTGGAAAAGAGGTGGATTTTCCAAGGCTGATGGATCCCTTTGGTCTGTTCCCACTGTTTTGTTTGTTTGGAAGGGACATGCCCCTCACAGTAATGCCTCTCCCTTCCCAAGTGTTAAGAGGTGAGAAATATGTGTGAGAAAATGGGAATATGCTCTGAAACGTTCTGTTCTCCTCACCACCACACCATACTACATTCCATTTCCTTCTTCTGGGCAAATCTACCTGGCAGGTTTTCAGCAGTCACCACCAGCTTTGTTAAGATGCTGCAAGATGCCAAGAATATCATTCTATAAACATCTCTGCTGGCCAGGGCTGTCACTGCTGCCAAAGCTGGGGTTCCTCTCTCCTGCTGATAAAAGCTCCTGGCTGATGAAGTGTTGACTTAGGACCTGTCACAGTATCAGCAGTTTGGGTGTAGTGGGAAGGGTGGCTCTGGCCATCAGGACAGGAGGGGATGGATCAGATAGTGGCTTGTACAGCAAATGAGTCAGCCCTAGGCAGTAGGTAGCAATAGATGAAAAGGAAGAGAGGTGTAAGGGTAAAGAGAGGTAGAGGTGAAATCCCCCAGAGCATCCCAGATCGTTTTGCATGTCCCCAGAGGAGCAGACATGGTACCAAAGTGAGTTGCCAGCATTTCTGGGACCTTAGGAAAAGTGCTCCCTCAGTGCACATCAAGGGCTGTGTTCAGACTTGCAGCATTCTGTGCTCAGCTTCCAAATGCTGAATATTTTATTTGGGATTCGATTTACTTCTTGAGGAAGCAGACTAGAAAAGCTGCCAGTGTGATGCCTCTAGTTACTAATTTAAATTGAGATTAGAGCAGGAGCATATCCAGCACCCTCAGTTGGCCTTAAAACTTTCTGCATCTGGCATTGTCTCCTGGCTGGTGCTGGTGCTCTCTTTGAGCTGAGAAGAATGCCTGGGAGATTTTCTACATCTGGCACAGGTAACATCTCTGAGGTTATGGGGAGGCATTTGCCTTTCCTCCCTCTCCACAGCAGTTATAAATCCATGGATACAGGAGGGGCTCTGTAGGGAGCTGCACCAAAAGCAGGTCGAGGGAGGGGATTCTGCCCCTGTGCTCTCAGCTTTGCTGAATTAAAATCCTTGCAGGAGAAGGCTTAGAGAAGCATGTTAAGAAACCCACACCAAAGTCTGAAAGATAAACTGCAGGAAAGCATCGCTCTCCCTATCTGCCCAAAGAAGTATGTTATTAAAAAGTTATGCATTTTATTAGAGAAAAAACTTCTGAGCAGAGCAAGGCCACAAGGTAGTGAGGCACAACAGAGCTAAACAACTATACAGAATCAGAAATGGGAAAGAAAAAGGCTGATTCTCATAAATTACAAATTGCCACTGTGCAAAAGACGTGAGGTTTTTAAAAGCTCAAAGAACCAGCAATAACCCCTGGCCTGACACTACAGGCACCTGGTACATGAATCATAGAAAACCATCATGGTTTAGGAACCTCAGCCAAGTTGTTCTGAGTCTGTCCAGAGGAATGCCCTGGTTCATTAACTCACAAGCCAGTGCATTAGAGTGTACTTCATAGGTTTCAAGTGTTTATCAATTAAATAAACCTTGTGGATAAGCTTGTCAATAGATAGGGATTTTAGCTTTATTATCTCTGCTCGGCTACTCAGATGACCTTAAACTTGTCTTCTATTCAGGGTCCCTGGTCTCCTATTGGCATTTGTGGCTTTCCACTGAGGATGAGAACATCAGCTCAGGCACACTGACAGCTGCTTTGTGTATAGAACCAACATAATGTCCTCACTGAGAACAAACATTTCTGTCTCTGGACTCACATCCTCCACAACACAAACCCCATTTGGTAGGTGATTCTTCCTTCCATTGTTAGAAATGGAAAAGTCTAAAAGTTCTACTTCTCTGGCCACCTGATTATTTTACTCTTCCTTGTTCTTTCTGTCTCCTTTGCACCTACTGAGGGGCCAGGGTTTATATCCAAGGACTTGCAGAAGGTAAAAGATTCCAGTAGAGGCTTCTGGCAATTTTTTTTTTCACTTACTGCGTGTACTTCCTAGAGTGATTGCTGTCTTTTTCTTACAAGTTGTTTTTTCTATTTATTTATTATGCACATCCCAATAGCATCTTGATTTTTGCAGTCCCTCTGTACCATACAAGCGCTGTGTAATTTCATGACAGAACTTTATCATCCATTTTCTGTTACTTTTAAGTAGCAGAACTTTTCTCTGAATATTTTGATGCTTTTACTGTGCTTCAACTTAATTTTTGTTTTCTTCAGTATGTCCAACAATATTAATTTAATCTTTTCTGCTCACAGTTTACCATATAAGTAGCTGGGGAATGAGTGATTTTAAATAAATGTTACCATAATTTAAAAACATGTTTTCAGACTTTATGCCGTGATTTTGGTGGGAAATCAAATAGTAAAACAACGGAAGTGAAAGTACAGAGTGGTTCCAGAGTGGTTAGTGGTAAAATATTTCTCTTTTATTCATCCTCTTTTCCTTACAATCAATTGGACAATTTAGTGATTGATTAATCTGATTTTTTTCCTTTTTTTAATATATAATTTTCTTTCCCCTCCATTTATAAAGAGAAGAATTTGGATTAGGATCAGGCCAGATGTTTCACTATGGTCCATGAAGGGGAATCTGAATGGCTTCTTTTAGGATAGTTGACTGAAGTTAGGATGTGCTATGTGCTATAACATAGTTACTTACATCATTTTTTTTTACATATATGAGATTTGCTGGCAGGACCTGGATCTTTCTGCTGGAATTCTCCTAGTGGGAGATAGATGTGTATTGACTTTGCTCAGAGCACTCAGCATTTGACTTCACCCACCTCATCCTTCCTCCATAACAAAACAAAGGTGATGCAGCTTTCCCTAATGTGCTTTGATCCATTTCCAGCCTTCCTGCCCAAAGATCTCTTATGCCCAGCTGAAGAAGTCACGTCTTTCTTCAGCTCTGTCCTAAGTTGCTTCCTCTATTGCACCTCTCGCCATCCAAGGTTTTACTTTTCGTTCATCCTGAGCATCCCACTTCTTCCAGCCTTCTTGCTGGACAAGTGGTATTACAGCATGAGAAGGATGATCCTGCAGCAGTCCTAATTCCCCAGGGGGAAAATGGGCACATGAGAGTGAGCCATGGATGCTCAGGGTTCAGGGAGCCCTGGTAAAGCCCAGCTTGAAAGTGCTGAACCTTCCTGGAGTGAGGCCTCAGTTCACCCAGAATTCAGTCAGAACCAGGCAATGTTTTACATGGGTAGCAAAGGGCAAGTCTTGCACACTTGAAGCCAGCCTTTCAGATTTAATCTGCTCACTGCAGAGGATGAAGGCACTCGAATTTTGTGAAGAACAGTTATGAGGGCTCTTTTAAAACAGACAAACAGTGTAGGTCTTTATAAAGCTGGATCAAAAAACTTGTCACTGCTCATGCTTTCAAAAAATAATGTCCAGAAACACTTTGGTGCTTCTGCACTTCCAGGTGACTGGCAAGGGCTGGGAACACATGGCCTACCTACTGGTCGTCCAAGGTGTCTTTCAGTCTGATTGTTTCTGTTTCTGCCTGAAAATGCTAAAATATTTAGAATTCAAGGCCAGCAAAGCTGCAGAATGAATGTCCCACTCCTAGAATACAAAAAACAAAACAAAATCAAAAACAACCCGAACAAAAAAACCCCAAACAAACAACAACAAAAACAAACAAACAAACAAAAAAACACACAAAAACCCCCATCTGAGTCTTTCTCATTTTCCAGACATAAGTCAGACTGAATTTTGGCCAGTCTTTGCCAACAACTTTGTGGACTTGTTCATATCCAAGCCTGTTGTGCTGATCATATTGTGCTGGGCTGGCAGAACGCTGACAGTGTTACCAGGGTGTGTTCCACAGGGTGCCACACTTTAGAAAAGTATTAAAAGATCCTTAAAACAAGCACAAGAAGGTTAAAAAAGCAATGTCACCATCTGCACCTAAACAAACAATTTTCCAGTTGACTTCTCACTTTTCTATTTTCCTCTGAAAAATCCGAGAAACCCAGCTGATTTCTTAGATGCCATGAAAAGAGATTCTTACTACAGCCATATAAGTCTGCACTTGAATTACAGCTCAAAAATAAAAAATGACAGCCTTAGCAGCTTGTTTGATGTGGCATTCAAACTGAAAGCTACAGCTTCCTCTTCAAATGTTGATTGTGAATTGTTGGAGGGGGAGAAATCTCAGCACTCATAGGGGGAGAAATTCAAGTCAGTCATGCCAGAGCAAGAGGAAACATTATGGGATCTGGAGGAAATCTGCCAAAAGTTGCACACTGTCACTTTTTAAATACTCAGCTACTCTTTAGTGGTGTGGGCTGGAGATCTTTAAATTCTGACTTAATTAGAAAACAAAAATGCATAAATAAATGGTCTCAGCGTGGCCACATTTTTAGCAGAAAGGGTTATTTTAGTTGTCATGAAACATTAATTCCCCTTTTGTGCATTTTTCTATTAAAACACTAATGAATTTGTATGCCAAAATAAACTGCCCTTAATTATTCATTATATATAATTCATTAGGCCCCGGAGGAAAGGGGCAGGTCATGTGACCAGCATGTGTCTCATTAACATGTGTGAAATGATAATGAAATTAGCAACGGATGGACAACAAATTGGAAGCAAGTTTATTGTAACTGGAGGGAAAGAATTGCTGGAATTTTTTGCTGCCTAATGTTTTTTTTTTTTCTGAGCTCCATGGGCAGGATAACTGCAGCGAGCGTGGCAGCCCCCACACTGTCCCCAAACAGGGCTGCTGTGAAAGGAAAAGTGTCACATCTGTGGCTGTGCTGCTCTGGAGCTGAGGAAATGGCTGTGGAGCAGATGGATTGCTTTAATTATGTAGAGCTGGGAATGGCCTGTGGGGCTGCCCTGGTGGGAATCTTGGAACATCCAGATCGTTTTGAAAACATCCAAACTCAGAGCACACCGGATTTCTGGTCAACTTGCAGTGGAGTGCTACAAGAACCAGAAGCTGTAGGCTGCTTCTGAAGCAACTTTTTGCAAATCTGCCTTTTCTGGCGACTTTTTAATCCTTCAGCAGCTGGGGAGGCACTGGAATGTTTGCACAGAATGTACAGCACAAGCCTCTGTGACTGGAGCTGAGTTAGGTTTTAGGTTATCTCGTGCACTGATCAAGTTATTATTAGATGATAGTGCGGCCACACTCGTTCCACTCTCACTGCACTTATGTCTTCATCTTGAAACATGTCAAGCATGAATTTAGGGCAGGAAACATAAGGTTTGAATAAGGCTGGGAGGCTCTCTTGCAGGGATAAAAAAAAAAAAAGAAAAAAGGTCTTCCAGAAAAGCAAGCAAACCCTTACAAAACACAGACTGAGTTCACATTTTAGTCCTGTTGCCACTGTGTAAAGGCAGAGGAAATATTTGGATTGATCGCAGAGACTTTAGAGGGTTTTTAAAGGAATACTTTTTGTTTTGGGCTCTTGCATATCCAAAGCAGCAAAGGTACCCAGTTTTGCAGCACTGGAATCGAGCCTCACTCTCTTCCTGTCCATCATCCCAGCAGCTGTCAATCCAGGGTGCAGTGAGAGTTTGCTGGGAATTTTCAATTGGAAGAGTCAGTTCAGATCATAAAAAGGCCTTGTGACTGTCAGTCTCGTTTGGAATGAAGTGCTACCCCTGAGTGCTGCCTTGTTTTCCTCACAGGGTCTTGAATCCCGGGGAATATGGATATAACAATTCTGTGTATACGCTGTGTGTTCTGCTGCCTGCCTGGGGCTGGCTACCCTCCCTCAACAAAGCATCTTCTGGAGGAGTGCAGTCCAAATTGTGATTCAAATTATGATCATGAATGAGCTTTCTTAATGCACAAGAGACAGACTGTGTACGTTTTTATTACAGATAATTTTCAGTTATGATAAAAGGAGGAGCAATCATCATTATAAAGGGAATATCTTATTACAACTATGTTATCCTCTCTTTATAATAGCAGAGAAAATACATCTCGTGACAATAGAGTTAGCATTTGCCCAGTATTTTAAATAGTTGATATATTCATGATATCACAAGGATTCTTCTCTGACTTTAAAATTCTAGAGAGACACTTTGGTCTGCTTGGGTTCTTCTCCCAAAACATTCCATGGCCCAGCATATCTTGTACTCTTTTCTAAAGTGACTTTTAACATCACTTGAGAAGTTAGGAAATAAAATAAAGAAATGGTTTTCAGCCACTTTTCCTGCCTAGTGTTATCACGGGGGGAAAATAAATATTTTATACTCTTGCCTTTCCATTCTCTTTTGTTCTAAACATGTTTCCATTTTTGAATGCTTATTCTCTCTGATGAAATTTATTTTTCTAGTTCTTTGTGATGGGATGTAGGTATCCATCACTTAGGGGCCATGCTGAAAAGTACTGGCTGATGGCTGAAGAGCTCAGGTCACGAACAAGATTCTTTGATCTTTCTTCAAGGCAGGGGCTCTTTTGGAAAGCAGAACATGACTCTGCAGTCATAAAAGGGGTTATGTTAAGCTGGATGTCATCAATGGAGTAATATCAACAGTAAAGTCATTAGGAGAGAGGGATATTTATCTTTTAATGAAACCAATTATCTAGTTGGTGAATTATCAGCTTTTTATGCATGTATTATCCATTCTTCAGGGTTCCTATTTCATCTTAGGAACTCTTTCATTTTACTTTGAAGCTTCTAAATGTATATCCTTGGCAGGCTTTGCATCCCAGGTGTGACCAGGGCTTGCCCTTGGGAGCTGGGTGGTGGAGAGCCATGAAGATTGCTGGAGATGCTGATAATTCAGATGGGGTGGCCTAGGAAGGCTGATTTTTTTTTTTTTTTCTGACAGTTTGAAATGTTTTAATGTTATAACTTGGTGCATTTTGCTTTAGATTGAAAAGTGAATGTTAAGAGGCAACATTTTTCAATGAATGGCAATTGTTTTTTTTTCAAATGTGCTCCAAAGGTTACATATTAGCATGGAAAAACACACAGTTTCACTTCTTGCTCCAGCACAGGGCAGCAGGACCAAGTATCAGGTCCCAAGAGCATTTATCACACTCAATACCTGCCTTTAGCCAACCTGGTTTATTATTTATGGTTTGTTATTTTGCACCATGCAGTGAGCTTGTGCTTCCTGCAAGCTTCCTGTAAACCAGAAGGTTTTGCCTTTGATGACTCTCCAAGCCAGCTCCTTCCCTCTGGTCAAATTGTCTTTCAGCTGACTCAGATCCATCCAAGGTAACTCCTTTCCTCAGCACAAGTGTCCCACAGCTCCGTGCAGCTTACAGATATGGCATTTCCCACATGTGGAAGTGGCTGGGACATGTTGATTTTGCAATCCTTGTGGAAAACTCTGCTGCACTGGGCTGTGTTTATAGTCTCCAGTCAGAATTTTCTCTTCACTTGAGTGAATGGTTTGGGGGGGGGAACTTTGAGCTGGTTTTTAGGGAGTTTGTGAATCTGTCCATGACATTTTCTCAGGGTCTTGTTGCAAAACACCACAGACATATGAGCCCTATTTTATTTCATATTACTTGGGATATTATCCCATAATTTGGATTGTGTGTGCTGTGGAATCCTCTTGCATCCAGTGAGGGGCCTTTGCTCAGATGTAAGCTTTATTATCCAAGCAGTTTTAAATTCCCTTTAGAGGAAGAGAAATGCCTTCCTGACCTAGCATCAAGTACTAGGAAACTAGGGCTAGTGAAGCCTTTGTCAATATTTTAATTTACTACAGGCAATTGGCTGGAGACCAGGTGGTAACTCCCTAAAAGGTGGATCTAACAGCTCCACATAAACTGTAGATCATGTTGGATCGTGGCATCCAGCAGAGCCCATTAAAGTAGATACTACAGAATTAAACCCCACTGCCTCATATGCAGTTCTGGATATGCTTCCTACACTGTTTTAGAGCTGTCAGCTTACAACACATCCTCTTATTTAAATTCAGCTACTTTTCCAGTCAGTCTCTCCTGCATTTCCAAGGATGATAGTAGAAATTTATGTCAGTTCAGTCTGCCTCCTGTCATTCTCCCACCACTCTTATTATACTTGCCACTTCTTTTGCCTTCTGGAGAGTAGTAAGTTCTGGGGGGGGGGAGGAAAAAAGCATCACCAAGGAATAAAAGCCCCAACAAAACTAACTTACAAGCTCAGTTAAAAATACTCTGCCCTGATCTATGACTTTCCTTTGCTAGGATTGTACCTGCAACAGCTGCTTTTTGGAAGTGCTGGGCACAGCAATCCCTCAGTTCTGCCTGCACTGCTATCCCTGCCTTTTTTACAGCACAACCTTTCCACTGAGCTGACACTGGACATCACACTCTCCTGAGTGTTTCCTGACCTCTCTGCCTCCAGACAGTTTGGAGATTAGTTTCTTGTACTGATGGTTCCAATGTCACCTGGCCAAACTTAACTGCTATCAATAACCTATTTGAATACCTCAAACAGCTCAGGAAGGTGGTTTTATGCTGAGCTTCCTGATAATTCTTTTTCCAGCTGGTCAAATCCTCATTTTGCCAGACAAGCCATAAAGCTGTGGGTGAAACATTTTTGAAGCTGTTATAAATAAACACCCAAGTTATGTTTTGTAAATTATGCTGTTGTCTTGGTGGGCAAGGATTTCATCACACTGAGCTCAAATTAAATTTGATTAAAAATTCATGAGTGCAGCTATAAATCACAGCGTCTTTGAGGGGAGGGACTGTTGTCTTTGGGATAATTTTACCCACACAATTTTCTTGGAGCTGCTTCTTCCTTGGAGGGACAGGCTGGAAACAAATATATGAGACCATGAGCTCCTGTGATCATCCTCATCCTTAAGGCAGCAAATTGTGCTGTTTCCCATAAATCCTTGAGCCAGCTTTCCTCCTGCATGTCCACAGATGATGGAGTGGGAGTGGCAGCTCCTGCTTCCTAACAATTTCTCCTTTTCCTCTCTCACAGGGATTTCCTATGCAAACTTTGATGAATTCCCACTCAGTGGTGGTACAAAACAGGTGTGGAATGGAAGTAGGAGAGGAGGGGAGGGGGCTGCTGTCACAGGGAGTGGGCTTTGTGTGGAGATGCAGGCAGCAATTGCCTCTGATAGAGGGAATGAGAGGCAGATTGAGAGGTTTTTGGGTGAGAGGAGAGATGGAAGTGAAGAGTGTGCACTTCTAGTGCATTGGAGATTTCTGTGAGAGGCAATCGCAGTTACCATGTGAGACAGGGAAGACAGATAACACATTCAGGAATAATTGCAGAGTGTTTCATTAGCTGTTATTCAAATTATGTTATCTTAGCCTTTGCGCTTCATTATCTGACGGCTGGTAAACAATACCCACAGAGCTGAGGGGGGAAAAATGCAGGGCCAGCTATGGGAGTAATTTAACATCTTACATTTAATTGGCATGCTCTGCGGGCTTGTCCCTGGGAGGATGGGAGCATTCCCCTTTCCCAAAGATCTGCAGGAGCTGCGGGTTTGAACCAGCCCCAGACAACTCCTTGCACTCCAAGTGCTTTGCACAGATGTGAATCGGATGTAAGAACTGGGATTTCCCTCATGAGAGGGGCTTTGAGGTGGAGGATGGGAGGGGAAACAGTGGCAGTGCTGATGGTTCCTCCTGGCTGCAGGGAATGGGGAGATGGGCAGTGCCTGAACCTACCCCTTGCCCCTCTCTTCCCTGGGAAAGCTCCCAGAGCCAGGCAGTTCTCCATGGTGGCGAGTCTCAGCTGGCTTGTGGCTCTCCTGAAGGCACAGCTCATGCTCAATTCCACCTCTGGAAGGGCAGCAGCTGGTCTGGCTTTCAGAGGGAGCAGGGACAGAGGCAGAAGCTGAATCTGGATGCTGGGTGTCCTTTTTGGTCAGTACTGCCGTGGATTTGCACAAACTGAGTTGCAGTTTGGTATAGCACAAGCCCTGCCAGTGCTGCCTGTAGAGAGGAGTTGTTTCCATGGCTCTGAGTCTTCCAGACCCTTCCCAGCTGCTGTCAGTAAGTTTTTCTGTCTTGCCATTGATATCATTGCACTGAGAGTGTTGCTTTGTTATATATTGACCTAAAATGAAGGTTAGCACCTGTGACAACTCGCTCTTAAGGGGAAGGAAGCACCATGTCAATATGTGGAAAAAACCCTCAAGATTGAAAACAAAAAAGTGAAATCCTGACCCTGCTGTAAGCAGCATCAGGTTCTACTATTGGCTCCAGAGGATCCTAGGTTATACCTATTGTCCAAAACAATATCAGCTCACCTTTGCTCTCTCTTTCTGCAGACAGCTTCAGTCTTAGCCTATCCCAGCAGGCACCATCTAGCCCTGAGAATACACCTTTCCTTTTAATTACTGAATCTGCTCAGCTTTCCCTTGGTTTGGGGTTGTGGGTTTCTTCAATAAATAAGATGAAAATATTTTGCAAGATTGGAAATAATTCAAAGCATAGACCAAAGCAAAACCAAATGCAATTTAATGAAAATTGTTGTGTGAGAAAGTGGTGTGAAACTACATGATTGTTGCTGTCTTTTGTTAATACTGGTGAACTCTTACACTCTTCAGTATATTTTTTTCTCTTACTTAAAGTTTTTTTTCATGTTTGCTTTCAGTTCCCCATCTATTCTGCATTTGTTTCCAATATTGGGATGGAAGACCACATGCTTTCCATGTGAGATTCAGATGTCAGGAAAACAAGATGTCTCAGATATGGCAACCACAGCATGTTTTAGCAGCACCCTCCCCTCTCACTCTTGCACTGACAGCCACTACTTTACCTCATACCCTCTCCTGGAGCCACCCTCTTCTTCCTCAGTGAAAGAAATCCAGCTGCTTGTGGTTCCAGACAGTCTTGCTCTTTTTCTTGACCCTCCTCTTCTTCCACACCTACTTTTGTGGGGGAAAAGTCTGCTAGCTTGGATTTAATCACCAAATTGAAGAGACATGACTCCCTGATATCTTCCTCTGCTGTGTCTTTCTGATTTCTCCTGCAGTACCATCTCACTCACATGCACCTAAAAATAAACATATTTTCCTTCTCCTCAGCCCTTTTCACTCCACCTGAACTGTTCTGAGGAGATGAGAGAGCAAGATAAGTTACCTCGGTTTCTGAACGCACCGAATCATATCTCAAATAAACATAAGATTTTAAAGTTTCATAAGCAGGTTTAATCAGGAGAGCAGAATTCTGGTGCAGCCTGAGAGCTCCAAACAACCTTATAGATGTCTCAGAAAAACTCCAAGAGTACTCACTGCTGCTGGTTAAATCTCACATGGATACCAATCTTTGAATGGACAGCCATGGTCATGCTCAGCAACCCTTTCCTGAACATCTATGAAAAAACCCAAAACTGTCAAAAATAAAATACATCACCCCAAAAACACTAAGGATAGCAACAAACCCTCATTTCTGAATAAGTGAAAAGCCTTGTGAATTTTCAGCATTTAATGGACACTTGTGTACAGCACATAAGTAAAGAGAAGCCAAGGAAAGTATGCAAATGGGAGGGAGAAGGGAAAGGAAAGAAGCCTGGACATGTGAGCAGTATTTTTCAGTTTGGTCAACTGTGTATGTATTTTCAAGATCTCATTACAGTTTTTAAATTACTTAAAAAAGGATTGGAGCATATAACTGAAGCTACTTCTACTGTAATTTTGGAAGCATGATGTATCCTGCAAGTCAGAGAAGGGAAATAGGGTTTAGTTATTTTATGTCTTTGCTGTCTCTTAGTCTTTTGAGCTCCTGCGCCCTTAGAAAACCTGGCAGATTCTCAGCTGTGAAGACTTTCTGGACTTGTCTGTGTGGGCAGAAATATAAATTCAGCCTCTTTCCCCCAGGTCCTGAGGGGCCCAACACTCCCCAGTGCTGTCTGGAAGCTTCTGCTCCCTACAGGCACTTTTCTGTAGTTAATACTCAACGTTACCTCTGTACCCGTTTTTCTTGTTTTAGGCACTTTTGAGTTGAAAGTGTCCCATTTGAGATACAATCAGTGCTTTCCACACCAGTCACAAACCTCTGCTGTGATTTGGGTTTAGGTTTCCCTCTTGCACACGAGGCAGAGCGAGGGGAGCGGAGGGAACAATCTGAAATGTGACTGCATCAGGAAAGCTCTGTGATATTTAACATTGATTCGTTTGGTGGGCACTGGTTTTGCACCTCCTGCCTGTGTAGCAGCACTCTTGGCTGAGCAAGGAGGACTTGCACTGGATCCTTCTGTCTTGCACGAATGTCAGTTCCTTTTCCAGTAAGTTGCCATGGCATCCCCCCCCCAGATAATTTAATAAGGAGAAAGAGGATGTCAAAGGGACATGTTCATAGTCAATTAACCCCCTCAGGAGAACAATGTGTAAGGACTAAGAGAAGGACCATGTCACTGTGTTGGATTCTTGGATCTTCCACTGCTGTTTTTGAGATTGCAAATGAAGTGTCTCTTCCTAGGTGCCACCATATTACCATCACCATGGGTAGCCTGGCCCTCTGCCCCCTGAAAGAGGAAAAGTGAAGCCCTGAAATATGGGGCAGCTGGGCTGTACCTCCCACAAATGTTTTCATTCTGCAGATTACCTGGGTGTTTTTATTTTGTAAAGTTACTTCTTTGCATCATTCTCTCTAAAACAATCCCCCTCCTCTTCCCAGAGAATCTGCCCTGTCTGTGATTGCCAAAGGCAGTCACATTTCTAGAGCAGCCTGGTTTACAGGAGGTTTAGCTTGAACTGCCTGCTGGCCTTACGTAAGGGAGCCAACAATTGAATCTTCATAGTTGGGCTGAACTATGAAAGTACTTAAAATAGCAGTAAAATCTCTCCGTGTGCACTTAAATTATTAAATTTTGTCCCTCTGCAGAGCAGAGTAATTTCTTTTTGGGATAATTGCCTTTTCAAAGCAATTTTTGCATTAAAGATTCACTGGCTTTTCAGAAGATGCTTCTAAATGCTCCTTATTAAAAATTTAACTTGAGTCTTGTCTTTCCTCATACTACTTTTTACTTTTTCTTACCCACAAAACAGTTGCTTTCATTCTCTTCTAGCCTGAACTGTGTTGCACACACTTGCACATTAATCTGTTCTTCAGCATTGGTGCCCTGTAAATCCAGAGTGGTTCAGGGATAGCTGTATGACCTGCTGCCTCACAGCCCAAACTCCCATCCTGCAGGGCTTCCCTTCTAAATCATGTGTACTGATTTCACTGTACCCCTTTCTGTTTGTGGAATCTCATAGAAAAAAAAAATTATGGAAGGACTCTGATTGAATTTCCCAGTTTATGCTTGAAAGTGAATCAGGAGCTCAGTTTTCCTGAATCTAGAGATGGATTTGCCATCTCTTGTAGTAAGTCTTGGCCTGTCTTTGCCACCCTTTACTGATTGTTGTTGATCTCACCAATGAATTTTTGCACATCCCAAAGAAAGGAGGAGTTTTGTGAAGGAATTTCACAGAGACCACCAACACACTGGAAACAAAGCTGCTCTCCATATCCACTGGGAAACTCCCTTAAAATAATTCTGGTGACTTCCTAAGCAAGGCCTTTCTTATGGCCCATGTCCAAGCCAGAGAATTTTCAGGGAGGAGAGTTTAATCAGAAGAACATTTTACCCTGGCTCACATGCTAAAAGAGATTGGAATTAGTATTTCTTTGTGCATCAGTAATGCCACATTAGGACACCTGAAGGTTTCTTCCTATCCCTCTATCTAAGTAATTCAGAATTAATGGAATTTTAATAGCCAGAATTTGTCTTGAAGGAAAACATAAAGATGACACTGAATTAAGGGAACTTGAATTTATCTTCCATCTGATAATTCCTTTTGGCAGCTTATTCTGGTACTCCTCCTTTGATTTAAAGGGAGTTACTCCAGATTTTTAATAGTACGAACTAGATGTAAATCATCTCATTGACAAACCTCTAAAGTTTAGATATTTTTTTCCCATTTCTCCACCAGCCCCTCCAGTTAAGTGCATAACTGCTCATTGCCTTCAGAAAAAAGGAAAGCTTTCAAGGGTGGGGTCTTGAACAGGGAGTTCAAACTGGGAGATAATGTTAAAATTCAGTTGCAGCCAGATTTAAGATACAGATTCAGCTTTGATTTTGCTAAACCTCTATATGGCCACATACTCATGTGGTCAGCTAAATTTGGAAGAAAAATAGTGAGACAAACTGATCTTGTGAAATTCCCTCTGCCCTTTCCATACTCAAAGAAGATTTTAAAAAGTAGTCTGAGCCTGATTTGAAGCCCGGGTGCAGATCTGAATTTCAAGTGATGATCTCCACCCACAGAAAGTGAGGAAAAAAAGGTTCTGTGGAGCTCTGGTTCAGGTCTGCCTCTCCCTGCAGTGGGCTGCATTCTGTGCTCTGCACAGTCTGTCTTGCCCAGAACAGCTGTGGCTGTCATCCACTAGTGCAGAGTTAAAATGAAGACTGATTGTCTTTCCATCCGTGCAGTTAGCTGCTGTCAGTCGCACATGTGGCAAGCAATTGGTGCAGGGTTTTTGTCCTGGAGTTAGCTGGTTTAACCTTGAATTGAGTGAGTAAATACATAAAACAGCAAACTGGAGTTTGGTAGCAACCAAGTAATGTTATCTGCAAAACTCTGTCTCAGCTTCCAGCTGGCACTTCTGGAGGGGCAGCAACACAATTGAGATTGGCAGCAAGGGGATTTCATGGGCTGAATTCTGGCAGAGGAGCCAACTACCTGCACAGTGTGTGAATTCACACACTGTGCAGGTAGTTGAATCTTGCCTTTCTCAGTAGCAAAGAGCTTTCTTTTCACACTTATCTCTGGTACCTGTCAGCTTTTGAGCTAATTACAGTCCCTTTTTAGAAGGGTATGGCCTTTTATAGTCACAACAGAACTCTATAAACTAAGCACGAGTCTTCTGTTGTGACTGCCTTGGATTGTTCAGACATCTTCACCTTCTTTGCACCTTGCTGGGTTTTGCCCCAAGCCTCCATGGTCCTTTTTGTCTGCAGCTCATGGCAAAAGAACAGGAAGACGCAGAAGGAAGCTGTTGCTGTGACATTTAGAGAGCTACAGGAGTGAACAAACACCAGGTTCAGGCACTCTTGGACTCGGGAGATATCAGCCTTTCACCTTTTGGCTTCCAGCTCTGTGGTTTGTGATTGCCTCTGCAAACAGCTTGGCATTAAAAACCCTCTTATTTAGTGCTTCTCCATGAGGAAAGCTTTGGTCCTCTTGTCAACACATGGCTTTCCTTCCCCTTGGCGTTAGAGAGGGAGTGGATTTTAGAAGCAGAGTTCTGTCTGTGTCATTTCTTGTTCTGTCCTTGTCCCAGAGCAATTTTGTGAGCTTGGGGCTGTTCTGGTCACCGTATGAGCCCCCAGCTTTGCCTGAGACTGTGCTGCTCCCTCCAAGCTCCATCATCCACGTGCCCATCCGAAGCCATGGGAACACCAGGACAGGCCTGTGGGACAGCAGGACACCCCAAGGTTATTCCAGTGTCCAGGCTGTTCCTGGACAGTTCCTGTTCATTTAACAGGAAAGGCAACAGCCTGAGCCCATGAAGCAGCTCTTGGCCTACTGGGGAAAAAACCCATGGCCTGTGGTGTTGTTGTTAATTATTTGTGCTGTGGTACCGAGGAGGCCCCGTCCTCCCTCGGGACTGTCCGTAGCCAGCAGTTTTCGCTCTGTCACATCCTGTGGATGCACCGAGGTGACAAGGATCCAACTGTACTTTCAGCTCTGCTGCCTCTGGCTGCCAGCACATGCTGCACCCCTGCAAGTGACTTCCTGTCCGAGGGGTGTCCAGGCTGATTTAATTGCTAATAGAGCAGATCTGATAACACAGAGCAAGCAGCTACGTGGTTTCAAGACATGGGAGAAAGGAGCTTGAATCGTAGTAAAAATAGACTCTCTGAAGAGGTTTCATAATCTAATGCATCTGGGCACTGTAGGCTATAGATTAAAGATTTATCCAACTTTGGGATTTTGTAATATTTTCCTTTGTATTTTTTAGAGGCTCATACTCTTCTGTCCCTGTCATCAGGACTTTGGGAGCAGTTTGTTGTGCTTCATTTACCGTCTAGCATTTGAATTCATTTGCATTCTGAGGGTTTCCAAGTACTTTTAAAAATGGTCATTAAGTGTATCTTGGCATGTCTTTGAAAAGTATTATTAACTGCGTGCTTCAAATTTTACATATCCCCATGGGATATCTTCACCACACATAACTGGGGTTGGATGCTTTTCTTCCATTCTCTTTTCCTCTTTCAGATTTACAGATCCAGACTCCTCAAGTCTATTGTATTGTAAGCCTCAACTGTTCTCTTTATCCTTGAGATGTTTTAAAGCAGCTGACAGATGAGTTATGAGTTAAAATTTAGGTCTGGCTTTAAAAAGAGGCACTAAAGCCACCAGTGTATTATGCTGTGGGATCACTCCAAGAGCCCCTTTTATTGCTAGAACAAGTGAGTCCTTTCTGGCCTCTGTACAGTGGGAATCAGAGGTAGTAAAAATCATAAACAGTTGTCACTGATAAAAATAAAGGAAAATGTGAACAATTTTGTGTGGACTAGGACTTAGTAAGAGACACAGTCTTTTGAAATCTGTGTGCAGCAATTTTGTGCTTGAGATAGGCAGTGAAGAATGAAAATTGTGATGTTAGTATCTTTCTTAAGGCTCTGTGAAATAAGTCAAGCAAAAGAGAGGGGAAAAAAAATTATGGAATTAATAGAATTCACATTCTGATGGGCTGAGGAACAAACTACATAATGAAGGAAAAATACTCTAGCTGTGTGGTAATATTTGTTCATTCTGTTTTTATTTGATGACTTTATGCTGAAAAGACAAAAATAAAATGTTCCAAAATTAGTCACAATAGGTGTTTGAACAAAAGATGCAGATTAGTTGGAATCATCTCCTGATCAGGGACGTGGATACTGCGGTGCACTGGAAAGAAAAATACCAAAATTCCCTGCAATTTGGCTCTGTAGCAGCTCAGAGATGCTGAGCTACACTGAGCCTAAAGCAGCAGCCACAAACAGGAGGTTTAAAGCTCACCTGGGGACCAAAGGGAAGAACCCACAGTCCCTGTGAAAGGGGGCCAAGCTGAAGGACATTTCTTCCATTTATTTTCCCCCAGCTAATACCCCATTTCCTGTCAGTTCTGTGCCAGAGCTCACTTTGCTGACTGCAGCGAGACAGTCAAGATTCAGATTTCCATTTTCCAATGCTTAGCCTGCTTTGGAGGAAAGCACAGACATAATCCATCATTAGTCCTGAGATTCAGCTGGTCCTAACAGACCCATGTATGAGCACTCCAGGGGAGCTGAATGTTGGTTTCCAACCCTGGGGGTGCCTCCTGAGTCTGTCCTTCAAATACTTCTATATATACATTTATTTCAATTTATGGTGGGAGGCAAGGATGTGGACAGGTCACCGAGCTACCACATCACCTCCTGCTTGGGCTGTGGTTTGTGAGCCATAGACCAGGGCTCAGTAAAACCTGGGCAGGATTCAGCTTTGAAAAAGCACAGGGAAGGGGATCAAGAGGGATCTCTAATTTCCCAGCACAACCCTTCCCATGTCTCTCAAGGAAACAGGGTTTCTGAGCCACGGTGATGAGCAGGGTTTGGGATGTAGTGGGATCTTTGCTGCTGTAACTCATTATTTCCTTATGGCTTTCCAAGGTTGCAGCCCCCGTGCTGTTCCCCATGCTGGGATCTGTTCCCGGGGATGGGAGGTGATGGGGCAGGCTCTCAGCTTTCCTGAGGACAGATCCAGCTGCATTTTGTATCTGCTGTCAGTGCTTAAAAAAGCAAACTCTGAGAGCATCCATGGGATCCTGGAAGCTGTGCTCCACTGTGTAACATCCTCCTCCTGTACCTAGCGTGGGGGGCAAGGGGTTGCCCCCAGACAGGTCTTGCTGGGACTGCATTTAGCAAAAACACTCAGTGATTTGTGGGGAAGTTTCTCTAAAGTAGGCTGTGAGGAAGGAACTTGGCTCTAAGGAGAAGTTTGCACATATTGAATGGTCAGAGGGTAAAACTCACTGCCAGGTCACCCTTGAGCTGGGGCATCTCTTCATCCCTGCAGCTGGAGAATACTGGCACAACCTGGCCAGGGAGCCTTTTGGGATCACAAGGAGCTGCAAGATGCATTGCTTTCTGCTACACCCATGTTTACAGCACTAGTTTGGGCTTTACAAGTGGAAATAGTGCCAGAGGAAATCCTGCTGCCTTTCATTTATCTTTAGAACTCAGACATTCCCCCAAAGCAGGGAGCTATGAGTTTATTGTGTGTGTACATAAGAACTATGTAATTGATTTTGGTTTAGTGCAAAACTCTTTTTTTTACTTCGGAGTTTCAAATGAAGACGTTTTACATGTTAAATATTACAGTCTAAAAATTGTTCAATAATGAAAAAGCCCTTTTTGGGGAGAGATTACTTCTCCCTGGTGCTCAGCAGAGCTGCACTCAGTGGAGCTCTGCTGCTGAGGTCATCCCAGATGTGCCACTTGAAACAGGTAAAGTAATGGTGTATTTCTGAAAAGCCTTTGGAATTGGAGCAGGAGGTTCCTATCACCTTATCCTTGGTTTAGACTCATTTTATGAGCACTGCAGTTAGTTTGTCTGGAATTTGTTTAATTTGTCAAAACACTTGCATTCATCATATTTTTAAACCAAAACATGTATTTAGCTGTCAGTGTTTAAAAAAGGCAAACCGTAAGACCACATCTGAGATTCTGGAAGCCCTGTCAGTCTGTGCTGACTTTGCTGCTGTTCTGTCCTGCCCTTAATTCCCTGAGTTGCTCCTCTTGTTTCAGAGCAATGCCTGGGGAGGAAGGGGTGTCCTGTGTCCATCAGCAGGACTGAGGCTGAAAAGACACTTTTGGGAGCCTGCTGCCTCCCTGCTGCAGGGGCTGCTGATCCCTCTGGGAAGGGGTTCTGCTGGGCCAGTGATCCCTAAAGAGACCAAGCTCACAGTATTTCTGCTGTACCTGTAAGAGTGTTCTAAACTGCAGACTGGGACAAATCTTTACTCAAATGTGTCAGCCAGATAAAACATTCACTTGAAAGCCTCTTTAGCAGAAACCATAGACTATTTCATCCCTCATGCTCACAAAACTGCTCAAATGACTGTTTTCCCCAAGCCATCACCATTCAGTTTGTTATCATTTCCATCATTAAGCATTTATATAAACACTGTAACATTTTATAGTGTTTGACAGAGATTTCCAAGTCTGCTAATTAGCATGGTCCCCGATACACGGAATATACTTTTATTATTACCCATTCATGGCCTTGTTATTCAGAAGAGGTTCTCTTGTGAATGGAAACGTGCAATACTGCACTTCAGGCTAATAAGTGTGACATAAAATATGACACACAAAATTAACTGCTGTTCTGCAGGATCCAGCAACTGGGGGTGATGTGCATATGGTCATACTGAGGCTATGTTCATTTGCATCATTGCCTTTCTGCCTTATTAAAAGTCTGAGAGAGGAGAATATTGGGAGAAGGAGGAGGGGGAGAAGAAATGAACAAATCTATCTTGGCATAAATAGGTTTGGCTCAGCAATACAACAGTTGTCAGCAACCTTTTCCAGCAGCCTGTTACCGTCAGTGAGGAGAGCACAGAAAAGTGATTGAAAAGTCAGTTTGTGGGCTTGCAGCATTCTTGGAAAGAATTGGGGGAAAAAAAAACCAAAAACACCCCGAAACCAACCCCCTGAAATAACAAATTATGCTTGTAAAATTAAGTGCTTTATTCATGTCCAGTGTCAAAGCAGAGCTTGCCAAGCAGAGATGCAGCCCTGTGTCCACCCTGATTGTCTGGTCCAAGGATTAGATTTTTAAAAAGTGGCCTCTGTTCTTTTATTTTTCCCCTTCACTCTGCAATTCCTGCTTTGATTTTTTTTTCCAGCTGAGACAGAGTAAGTGACTCTTTGAGCCCATTTCAATGAGAAAAAGAAAACTACTATTTGCCTTCAGCACTAGCACCTTCACAGACAACCGTGAGGACTTTGCAAACCGTTTGAGTGGGTATACTTGAAATAGTTTCTGTTGCAATGATCATGGAGAAAGAAAAGGAGGATCCTGATGGACAAAGCGAAAAGGTTAAACAGAGTCTTGGCTGCAGTCTGGCAAAGGAAGTTGCTTGTCTGGCCAAGAGCAGCTCTTTTTTTACCCTATTTATGCCTTGTAGAGAAGAGTTATGAAAAAAAAAATAATTCTAATCTTCCCGAGAATCTGTCAGTGAAGTTAATTCCTATATTTAAGCCAAAGTTTACTCATGTGCAACTGTGCAGGCTCAAAGAGCAACAATAAAGTGAAATTTGTACATGTGGATATATATACATGCATTTATATGTGTGTGTGTAATATATGTGTTAACGGCTGTGGGAAATGAATGAGAGCATTTGACACATTTTGCTATTACTGTGTGACTCGTCATGTAATAAAACATTATTTACTTCAGGTTTATTCTGATTAAGACTCAGAATGACCATCCAGTGGATGTGGGTGTGTCTGCATCTCTGGAAATGTAGTTTGAAACATCTGAAATGATTTGTTAGATGTTATAAAACCTATTTTAAAACTGAGGGAAGGATTGCTTCCATTTAAATGCAGTATCCCAGATTTTCTCAGGGCCTCCCATACCAGTGTAGCCACAAGCCTGCCCCAGGCTATAAAACCATTGAGAGTAATTAAATACTTACAGTGCTGGACTCCAGCTCGATCCTGAGAGCAGCAAGACACTTTACAGCCCACGTATATTCCTGTGGAAAACAGCCTATGGCTGCAGAGAACCTGCTGGCAAGAGGCTCCCCCCCAATGTTAATTAATCACAGGGTCACAGAATGTGCTGAGCTGGCAGGGACCCACCAGGATCATCAATGTTGCAAGGAACACCTAATTTTGAACCCCAGCTTGGGCAATGGCCTGAGCACAGAAACTTGGAGAAAGTCATCAGGTGCCATGTGGGGCTGCTTTATTTTTTACTCAAGGACTTGCTGTGGAAGTGCAGCCACAGGGATGCTGCTCCAGCAGCTCCCTGCGGGGAGGACACAGCAGGACAGGTGCCTTAAGGAATGGAAGAAAGGATGGAGAAGCAGAAATGACGGAGCAGCAGAAATGACAGAGCAGCAGAGGGACGGACACCTGTCTGCTCCTGCTGCTCGTGTGTGATCTCCTGTCCCTGGTTCACTGCAGCAATGGGGACCCTGCAGCTTTGCAGGGCCTGTGCTGAAACTGTGCCCCTGCAGCCCCTGAGGAGGAAGGGTGTTCCAGAACTCCCCTCTGAAGCAGACACAGTGAAAAATCTTGGACAAAGATGCACATCTGGCACTTCTTAGAAATACTTCCATAATTTTCCCTTGTCATATGTTGGGTGTTTTCAGGTTTTTAATGGTGATCTCTGCTCCCAGATGTATGATTCAGGAAATGAAAGTTGATGGAAGTTTGAGGGCTGCAATAGATCCGTTGCTGCTTCCAGCACATCAGTTCAAGATCACATCATGAAGCACAAAAATATGTTTTCTTTGCAGTGTTTGTTGTTCATAGGAAAAGGATAAAAAAGAAAGAATGCTCTAAATGAAGCACAGAAATGAGAAAAGAAGCTTTGCTTTTTCTTCCCAAAAAGATTCCAGTTCGTATTATTTGTTTTCACACCAGTCAGGTACTGCTGGTAAACTAATCTGTCTGCTCCACAGTAAAACTGTGATACAAAAAATTCCAGATCTGCAGAGGAGGAATACCAGTCCTAAAGAGAAGGCTTAAAATAGATTGAGTGAGTTTTAGCTAGCAAAATTTAGAAACCTTTTTTGGAAAGGCTTAGGTAGTTTTCAGCTCAGATGGATCCTGTCTGAGCACATCTGCTTACTCAGAAATGAAATGTAAATAGAGAGACACAAAAAAAGTCTATAGAGTTTGGGAAAAGGAAAGAGACATTTTGGAGCATGCAATGCCTTGCACATCATAAGCATATTTTTATATAACAGACTGTGGAGATGATGTGAAACAAAACAGATTATATAAAAAACTATTTGAGTCTGGTTTGGATCTTCAGCAACCGCACTTTGACTGTAGCTCCCAGGTATTCCCATTCATTTTCCAACAATATCTCCCTGAGATATGTTTCCTACTGTCAGAATTTTATTTTGTTAAGTTCTGTGAAGATGATGGCCTGGCTTTCTAAGACCATCACTATTAAATCTTATTATAGAAGTCCATAGACTGCAGAAACTCTACCACTTGTGTCAGAGGTCCAATTTAATTTTGCTTGTTTTTCATGTGTTATGTGTTGATAGAAGGGTAGCAGAATATTTCATTCTTCTGCAAAGAATGCTCTTTAAATTATTTCTGAGTCTGATTCCATTCATCTGAATTCTGCTCTTGCTGTATTTGATATCCAGCATCCAGCTTGGGGGTAAAAATCAGAAGGGTGTGATGGTTCAGACTGAAAACAGATTCTTATCTGATCTTTGTCTAGAAATGGAAACTGAAACTAAAGCTCTGAGCTGTTTCTTGTGGACTATTATTTGTATATGTGTGTGTGTGCTTATGTATTTTGCAGCTTTAAACATACAGTGTGGGGAAAACATGTATTACTGTGATATGTGGGTAGGTGACATTCTTGTTTTCATCGCAAACTAAGTTTTTATCAGAGTACATTCAACAATGGCCTGCATTTGGATTCTTTTGGTTTGAGTTGTGAGAAGGGTGCTCTGCAGGTTTGTTTTGTATTATCAATTGAAATAGTATTGAAATTAATGAATAGGAGCAGCACAGCTAAGCCATTTCCCACTGTATGGGTTTTTTTTGCATCCCTTTTCTTTTTGATGAGTGTACAAAGTTCAGAGCTGCTGAGATACTGCAATAAGACCTCTTTTTGAAGTGGATGCTCAGATTCTAAGACCAGAAGAAGAGACTGTTTCCAACTGTGGATTTGAGCCCTGTGACTTCCCCTGATCTGCCACAATTTTAGGCTATTCCCATTCTTCATGCCAGTCCTGGTTCACACGGAGTGCTCAGAGCCTTGCTTAGAAAAGGGCAGAATTTTACACTGGTAACAAACCCAGCACTATGAACATCTGCCTCAGCTGGAATTTCCAACTCTTAGATCATAACTTGAAACCCCCTGGAAAATCCGTTTCACTTAAAAACAATTATGATGATGTACCATTTAATTACATATATTATCAAGTAAATGGCAGGAACTGAAAGCAGAGTTTATGATTTTGGCACTGCAGTGCTGAAAAAGTAGAAAATTCTGCAGCAAAATGGCACCCACAAAGGCCTGATCTGCTCTTTGTGCCTGGTAAAATTGCTGGGTAAGAAGATCTTCAGGAAAACTTTCGGTTTCTGGAAAGCCTCAGGCAGATAGTGAAAGATGTGTGGCTCAGCACCGAGACACTTATGTGGACTCCCAGAAGTAGTCCTTAACTTGCCAATCCAAATCTCCATGTTGTCACTGGTACAGCATTTTTAAAGTTAAAAAATAATGCTCATGTTTCAGTAGGGTTGAATCTTAAGCATAACAAATCATTTGAAAGCAAGAAATGGCCTCTGGGAAGTCCTCAAAGACCTTTAAAAATCCTTAGAAATAAAATTAGGCATCAAAAGTGAATGTGTGCTAAAACCCAACGACATCAAGAATCCTGGGAGCCAGCGAAAAGCCTCCTTTTATAGTTTTGCTTTGAGGTATCTCAGTTTCTTACATATTACCCTGCCCCAGGCAAGGCTGATCATTTCATGTAATGTGATGACCCTGGAAAACACGCTGCAATTTCGGGATAATTCCTGATGAGAATTTATGGCTGCATAAGCATATTATAAGTAAACCAACCAGTTTTCCAAGCCACAAAACGCTGCACTGCTCTGTATTACTGCAAGGACCACTTAGTGTAAAGGCTGCTTTGCTCCAGCACAATGAATGGGGCGTCTGTTAATGGGCAAGCTGAAGAAACCATTATATGAGAGGAACTGACTTTCTTGTTTTTCTGGTTTTGCAGGGGTTTTTTTTGCTGGTTTAGAGGTTTTATGCTGCCACCTATGAACTTTTCGTTCTGTCACTAGGAGCCTGGAGAAAGTCCTTTCCTTCCCCTCCTCTCTCTGAACAAGAGAAGGATTATAGCCCTCCATCATAGTGCCCAAGCAGCTCAGGGCATCTTATGGCAGTGAAAAAAACCCCACGTTGTTTTTTCATATAATGTAACGCTTTTGAGCTGGGGGGACTTTAGGGGGATGGTTGTGTTCAAGTAGCTGAAATCCCAATGGAAATGAGCAAATGAAAAGCCTGAGAATTTCTAACCACTGGGGAAAAAGGGGATGATGGCATACACCCTGTTGTTGTTCCTTTACACTTTTGTGTTTCTATTGCAGATCAAGGCTTCACTTAACAAAGGTGTTTTTCAGGCAAAATGAATATTGTCATTCAACCATTTCCAGATGCTTATAACTTTGGCCTGGGGGTGAAACATCAGATTGTTTCCTCAAGAGGTGACAAAGAGAATCTGGCTGAGATCAAACATCAAAACAAGATTCTTAATGGGAAGTCAAGGAATGGTAGCCTGGTGTGGAAATTCTCTATGTTCCATTACAAGACTGACTGAAGGGTGACATGGTGGGGTGTAAGGTCATAATTTAGCAACTAACTCATGGACATAATGTTATTTTTGTCTTTTTGCACTAAGCATGTATTCCATGGCTGCTGAGACTACAGCAGCAGTTGTTTCAGTGGTGCAGCTAGTCCCCAGCTAGCCTGTGTTGTTTGTTTTAAAGCATAATGCTCATTTTCTAACTGCGTTAATTCCTGTCAATTCCTCTGGACAGCTTCTGTTCTTATTCAGATTTTGAATATGTATTTTTTCATAGCAGAAACTTCCTGCATGTATTTAAAGCAAGCATTTTCTTGATACAGTGGTCAGAGTAATGTGATTGAAATATCCCTACAGAGCTCTGTGAAGTGTCAAAGGGTGAAATCTGATTTCCATAGGCTCTGATTGCTCAAAGCCCTCCTTTTGTCTCCTAACAGAGCTGTATTCTGATTTCAGAATGTCAATTATCCATACCTCCCTATTTCTCCTGTTCCTTTTGTGTCAGCCCACCTAGAAGCTTTCTTTTAATTTGTCAAATTGTCATTGGGCTCATTTTGTTGCACTGCAGCCATTAGCCTGCCCAGTTGCTTAATTGGTCCATTTCCCGTTTATTATTCAGTCCCTGAACCACCATTTGCATAATTTTTAGCTAACTATTAATTGAATACCATTTCTAACATGATTACATTGTCTACATGCTCATTTTTGTATGATCTCTAAGAGAAGGGGGTTTTTATTATGATGCATGTGAGAGTCTCCGGTTAATTGGTGGTTGGGAAATGGGAAGAAAGTGATGGCTCTATCCAGTAATTACAGAATCAAAGAGTCTGTGATTGTTTTACGTGGTTGAACACGAGATTCAGGTTTCTGCTTCCGTAACTGTACCTGATGGACTTTTAGCCAGACCCCTTTGCAGCAGTGCAGGGCTGCAGCAGGCTCTGCAATCTGTGGGGAATTTGTGGTAACTGATTTTCATGCAAACGCTTTTACCCTGGGCTGTTTGTGAGGCTGTTGGTCAGGAAGCAGTGTGCAAGTGTCAAGGTCTTCTGTTCTCCTGAAGTCTCCAGCTGTCACAGCTGGCACCAGTTCTGCACCTGCCTTGGCTTCACACATGCTGCAGCACAAGAGCTGGGATAGAGGCTGATCATCCAGCACTGCATTTAGTTTTGGGCAGGATGGCAGTACCCTCTGGCTGGCATCCCAGTCACTTCTCCTGGCTCATTCTGGACATAGTCATCATCGAGGGCATGAAGAAGGCACAGTGAAGGGGAACGACCTGTTCCTGCAGTTTATTTTAACCAACATCCTGCATGTGTTAGAGTGGGGCTGTAGGGAAAGCTGATCCATCAGAGAGGTCTGATCCTCCCTGGCTGTTTTGTACCAGTCCAACAATTCAAGATTTACAGACTGCCACAGTCTATGATTTATGAGGAACTTGGGAGTAAATAATAGAATCACAGAATCATAGAAGAGACCTTGGATTGGAAGAGACCTTAAAGCTCATCTCATTCCAACCCTCTGCTGTGGGCAGGGACACCTTCTACTGTCCCAGGTTGCTCAGAGCCCCATCCAGCCTGGCCTTGGAGACCTGCAAGGAGGGGCAGCCACAGCTTCTCTGGGCAACCTGTGCAAGGGCCTCCCCACTCTCACAGGAAAAAATTTCTTCCTAATATCTGATCCAAACCTCTTCTTCAGTTTGAAGAAGAATCCCCCAGTCCTGTGCTAGAAGTATTAATGGAAGAGGAAAAATATGATGAACTTTGAGGGAGAAAATTTAAGCTATGGAGAACTCTGAGGCTGCACAGTGGCAGAGAGAATCTCTTGTAGGTTTGCTCAGCAACACCTGAGGTTTGTCTGAGCTCACCTTTGTGAAGGCAGGGCTCGGGCTCACAGAGGATTGGTATGAATATCAACCCAGACTTCAAGTCTTGGCTTTTTTCCTAGCTGGGCCTGGGCCTAGGAACATCTGGGCTATTGATTCAGATGGGATTTTGGGTTTATAGACATCAAAGCCAGATTTAGGAGGAGCAGTTTAATTCTCAGTCATGGGGTGATTCCCAGAAATGATTGCCTTCAGTCTGGGGGAATATTCTGGAAAGTATTGTCTTTGCAGACAATGGAAACAGATCTCTAAAATAAGAGAGAGGCATAGAGATGCCTCAGTGCTAACATCAGGCATGGTGAGAGTCTGTGCTCACCTTGGTGTTTTTGTGTTCCCAGCTTGGTTCTGGGGACTGTAAACATCTACAGAAAGACTCATCTGTGCCTGTGGTGCTGACACAATAGGCAGCATCCAGGCTTAGTTGTTCTTGACCAAATTATTCAGAAAGAAAGCTTGCAGCTTTAGCCAAATGCGGAATTACTCTTTTGGAAGGCAATAAAAGTGCGAGACTGTGACCCATCGAAATAATCCCCCATCTGGCCAAGGAAAGAGCACAACCACAAACAAAAGCAGCTCTCAACTTGGAGTAACCTCCAAACTCACTGCCATTCCAGAGGAGTTGCTAATCATAGATGTGTGCTAGTCTTTGAAAAATGCATCGGGAAGTAATAGATTTCTAAGCTGCAGCAGTGTGGAGATAATTTTATTTACACTTTCTCTGCATCAGGCACCGAGTAGTTAATTTTCCACTCCTAAATTTAAACAGGATGATATTGCAGCCCCTGGGCAAAAAGAGAATGGAGCCTGTTGAACATTGACTGGGAAGAGATGCACATCCCCGCTGAGCTGAGCACCACCCAGACTGAATTTTGGGAGGTTCCTTAACCTTTGCTCCCGATGTCGTTGTGCTGACAGTGCTGAAACCCTTTTCCCTAAACAATGTGGGAAGGTTTGGAACATTCCCTTATGCTTGGCTAACTCCAGCTTTGTGAGGGCCCCTGGCCTCCAGTGCTTCCCCAGCCACCAAAGAGAGCGGGCCAGGTCAGTCCAGAAATGACTGCAAACAATGATGTCAGCATTGTAAAAGAAATTAAAAGCTCCGTGGGAATCCAGGAGACGAACCCCAAATTAAGGATCTTTTGGCTAAATAGGAGCACTAAGGAAATCTTGCAAAGATCAGAATAGTGTTGTGTGCCACTGTGGCATTTGATGTCCAAGATAAAAGGGAGACTTATTTCAGGAGTGAGACTGTTTTAGCAAGAGAAAGAAATCTTGGGTGTCTGTGTTAGAATGCATAAAAACACATGTTTCCGATGTGGTTTTCTCATATGCTAAATGAACAGGACATCTGGTTGTGTTTTTTAAAATCAAATTGACTGACACAAAATCAGTGCTTTACAAAGCAAAAGGTAGTAAACCAAGAACATCTAAGAAGGTAACAATGAAATATTTGGCAGGACTTCAGAATATTGGAAACTCACACAACCAAAAGGAGTTGAAATACTGTGATATATATGAGGCCTTAACTTCTCATTTATCTGTGCTATTTCTTACTGCACTTCACAGTAATATGTTGCGTTCTCATTGGTATAGATTTCTATATGTTAGTGCCAAAACTCCAGATGTTTTCTAGGTAAATCTCTGGAGACTATTTTATTGTGTTTCATTTCTCCTTATTTACAATTCACTTGTCTTGAACTTCAGCCATTGGTAATAAAAATCCATAGAGCCTGCAGTTGAGCCAAGTGGACACCATTGTCCTGTTTTTTCAAGTTGGGATGGGTTGATTCAAGCCTTGAATAGAATCCAAACCACTGGAGTTTTCCAAAAGTTCATCTCTCTTCTTTTTATTTTTTAACCCTTTGTGCACCAGGGAATAAAGAGACAACTGCTTTGTCTTTCCTTTTTCCTCTTCACTCTGTCCCAAAAGGTTCAGCCCTTCTTCACCACAACAGCATATCCATAGTTGCTGCCCTTCAGCCCTTCTGTAAAGACTGGCCCCTGTCATCAGAGCCATGACTTGACCAGTGCTCCAGGGTTCTGTATCCCTCCTCCAGGCTACGTTCAACCCCAAACTGCCAGCTTCCTCTGGAATTAAGGAAAAGCAATGTGGAGGTGTGATCTTGCCTCATCCTGAGCCTCTTTATGCTTCTTAACGTCTTCTCTTTCTCTCTTGCAGGCACAGCACAGTGCTCCAGCTGTGCACTTCCAAACCCAAGCTCTCCTTTGACTTCCAGGGTTTCTTATTAAAGCTTTTATTAATGAATTAAGATATAATGAAGCCTGCTGTTCTCTGCCCTTCTCAGTTTGCTGTCTGTCTAGGTTGTAAATACCTTCAGGTTCTCTGGTACATCAGAGAGGTTGTGGTGCCCATCTTGCACTGAAATCAGTCTGTGGTTACTGGGGAATTCAGATCTCTGCATGCTGACAAAACCCCTGCTTAATGACATAGAAATAATTAGCCACTTTGCTGTAGTGGGATTTCAGTTAATTTTAAAGAGCTGAGAAGTTTTGTTTCAGAGTTGCTGCAATCAGTGGTTACATTTTATAATCCATCACAGGCACATTTGATCAACCACACAGATTTTTTTATGTGAACATACCCACCCACCAGATGTGCAAACATAAATCATTCCACAGCACAACCTGATCATGTTTTCTTAGTGGTTCTGTGCTTGATTGATCCTCCAGGGGAGAGCAGAGCTGCTCAGAGAACTCCAAACTGTGAGCAACACCTGCTTGGATCTCGCAAGCACTGCTCTGCTGTCTTTTCCTGTCAGGGAGAAGGATGAACGAAAGGAAGTTGTTGCAGCTCTGAAAAAGGCTTTTCTCTCTCCCCACATGCCCAGGTAGATGTGGCTGGCTCTGAGCACAGCCTCTTGCCTGGCCTGTTTCCTGTGCTGGCTTTCAGGGGCTGTGCAGTGCTGGAGGACTAAAGCTGCAATGCAGTAACTGGTAACTCCCACTGCCTGCAAGGCTGGAGGGAATTCTTTCCTGCTCTAGTAAGCAGCTGGAGTGGTGCATGCCAGCCTCCCAGGTTTTTGAACAATTCCTGTTTTTACTCAGGCAAGGCAGGTAATATGCTTTATGCCTTGTGCAATTGCTTCTGAATTATATATTTATTTTAAAAATAGTACAAGTTCTCTATATGCTGTGAAGTTTATCATTCTTGTACCAGTAGATAAGATTGTGTTGGTCAGCATCCTAATTACCTGAGGAGCTGAATACTTACTGTTAACCAATAAATATTTCAAAATGAAGCAATTCTAAATGGACCAAACCCGAAATGCCAGACAGAAACACTCTCTCAGTGGATCCTGGAATGATACTTAACAGTTTTGAGGTTCCAAATTCAAGTTACCAAATTGCATCACAAAGGAAGGTGCTGTTGTCATTAGTTTTAGTTTCATACGTTAAAATAGAGGTTCTGAAAGACAAAATAATTTCCTTTACAGTTCCACTATATTGCTACCAGTTGATCTTCAGTCCTGTATCCCGGGTAGTGTCATAAAAAACTTGGATGTAATTTCTCCTGAGCTTCAGAGAAAACTACCTTCAAATTCCATGCCTCAAGCTCATCTCTAGAAATATTTAATGAGCAAACTGTTACTTAAAATTTCATGAAAATAATTTACAGAGAGAGCATCAAAGCATAGTCTCTTCCCAAGTTAGTGATATTTTACAAAGCTCTAGAAAAGCAGAGAAAGCATTATGCAGATCAACCATCTTCACTGGGGAGAAATTAATACAAGGCAGGCATTAAGAATCAGGAATGATGGCTGCTACTTGTTTTTATTTTCTTTTCATTTGGAAGTAAATTCTGTGTTTGGATCTCCCAGCTTTATTTGTGATCAGTGAGGCTTCAGCCTGGATTGAAGCCACAGGGGTCACAGATTGCTCATCTGTGGATCTTGCCATGCTGTCCTTTGGGTGCATTACATAAAGGTCACTGTTTTGGTTATTTCCCCCCGCCTCTTTCTCAATTTTTAAACTTGTTTTCTCTCTATGGATGCTCTACTGAGGACCAAATAAAGAAACAAAAGCATTTTTAAATCTTAGTGTAATGCTGGGAACACATAGAGTACTCAGCATTTATATAGTATCTGTCCTTAAAGTGTCAATGTTTGCCAAGCAATTCTATTTATTGGCATCTCAGCCCTCTGAATTCAACTGAAAGGACTCTAAGGCTTTCAGTGATTTCAGTGTATTTTTGATTGTGTCATTATTCTCCTGCAGTGAGAAGGGAAAAAACAAATCACTGTGGTGTCTAAAATGCTGTGTGCATCTTTTTGCAAACGCAGTAACCTCACAGTCGCCTGCTTTTTCCAATGTGATGCTGCCTCAGTCAATTCTTTGTGTCAGAGAGGGAAAGCTGTGATAGGTTCTCAAATTCCAATAGTCAGTATAAAAATCTGTTCTCTCTGCTCTCCCTGTCCCTGAAAATGCCAAGTTTGAGAGGGTTTTTTAAACATTTCTCAGGATGAAGAGGACTCTCAACCCTTAAGAAAAAACACATATATTTCTCTCATAATTCTCAATAGTACTTGAATTTTTAGTGTGAAATAGCTGCAATAAATCGTATAAGATCAATCTTGTGAAGTAATAACATTTCAAGAGAGGGCAAGATTTTAATTTGAAATGACAGTCTTGAAGATCCTTGCCTGGCCACAGAGAGAGGATAACTCCTGAGAAGTCATTCCAGAAAAAAAAGCAGAGAGACTGAATTAATTGAATAAGTTATGAGTGTTAAATTATTAATTCGGCTCTGAGTCAGCTTTGAACTACTTATTAGCAATTAATTGATACAGATATTTTATAAAATGTACAAGCCATTTTAATAAATACTTTTGAGCACTTTTTTTACTGGATGTTAAACGATAGACACGTGAAAATGTACACTCAGGCTTAATCTGCATCACTATAATGTGTGGGATAATCAGATTACCAGCACTGTTTGGGAAAGCAAGACTCAGTGGGAAAAGAACAAAGCTGGAGAAGCACTTCCTGTGCTGGTTTCTGGAGAGGACCAACAACCACCTCTTTCAGCACACAAGAAATTTGGTCTTCTTGTGTGTTTTGGTTGTGACGTCCACCAAAGCAGAGTTCTGGCTGTTCAACCATCTGGGATCCATGCTGTGAATTCAGCAGAAGGGGATTGCTATAAATATTAAAGACAAAGAGGCTGCTGCAATGGGAGGAGTAACTTTCCATGTGCAATGTGGTGAAAACCAGCAGCTGACAAAGCAGAGGAGGACATTGACCCTCCACAGCAAATCTCATCCTTTCTGGGTCCAAAAAGCCACAACCACGAAGGGAAAGAGTTGAAGAGCAGCAAATTTTTGCAGCCTGATCTTTTGCACTGACTGTCAAGGTCCTTTCAGATCTCTCATATTTGCAGGACAGTGTAATCTGTGATTTAAACTTTATTTCATGAGCTCATTATTGAACAAAGACGACAAACAAGGGCTCAATCACCTTTTGGTGATTCATCTGTCACATTAATTCCCTCAGTCACTATTCAAGTTTATGTCTTCCTAACTTATAACCCCTGACTCTTAATATCATGCACCTATGAACAAAAAAATTAATTAGTTCCCTATTCAGTGGTAAGAGTGCTCATCCTTCCTGTTCCGTCACGGTATGAGCATCCCCTGGGTCCCACCAGGAAGCATAAAAGCCTCAGCAGTCCAGCTGCTTTGGATCTGCTTCAAGAACTTTTGGGGTAAGCTGAAGTTTTATACCTTCCACATTGGGGGTTTGGACTTTGCCATTTCCAGAAGTTAGTGGATTCTGAGGAAAATGCCAAAAGGTAACAGCTGCAATTTTCAGGTGATGGTGACTGCAGAGTGGCCACCTGTCCTTCCTGCCTGGTGCCCTGGCTTTGATGGGGAGGTGCTACTCCCAGCTGACATCAGGCTTTAGCATGAGCTGGGGTAGCCAAAATGTGAGCAGGAGCCAAGTGAACTGTCCTGCCTGACCCTCCCAGCCTTCTCCAGAGCAGCTGCTCCTCAGCAAAAGAGTCTGTGGGGGGGGTTCTCCAGTGTTCTGCAGGTGTTCCAGGTCAGTGCTCAGGGAAAGAGGTGTCTGGCCATCCATGAAATCTTGTGGAAATCCCATTCTTTTCTGTAATATGCTTTTGAGCTTGTTCCCTCTCCAGGAGATTAGCAACCTCAGTTATGCCTTTGAAGACAAAGAATGTACTTATTCTGGTCTTTTCCACATGCTCCTTTTACTTTCATCACCAAATTTAAAGTCCAATTCATTCTTAAGGGAAAATATTTTCCTGTTCTGTCAAGTCCTCTCCCTAACCTATCTTTCTAATCTGGGCAGTTTTCACAGGGTTAGTAATAATAATTGCATACCAAGTATCTTGAAGTATGTCTTTAAGCCGTGCAAAAATATCTGATAATTAAAAAAAAAAAAAAAAAGTTGAGTAAGAATCCAGTTTAAATTGTACTTTGCCATCCATAAAAATGCACCAAGATGGTTGTTGAAACACTCATGCCCTTGTGCACAGGCACATGGACTCACTGGAGACAGATGCATCTGTTTGAAAACTGCCTCTGATTTTCTGGGTCAGGCTTGCACTTAGATAATTCTTTTGTGCACTCTTGCTTGCTTTACAGCAAAGTGCAAAGATACTGCTGTCTTTTTAGAGTTGAGGATTTGTGGACTCAGGGACACAAGAATTCCTCAGGAACTGATGTTCCTGTGAGTTGGGAACCCATATTCCAGTGACCTCCAGTAACGTTTACTGAATTCTGAAAGTGGATTCTTGCTTAGGTGAATATCACCTTGTGAATATTGCCAAAACAACTTCATTCAAATCATCACCAAGCCTGTTGGTGGGCAGTGGAGCACTTAAATTTGTCCCCAATATTTTGGGTTATATTGAGAACCTGATTTGCACCCAGTGGAGGAATGAAGCAGAAAGCACTGAAAAACAGATTTGCAGAGAGACACAAAACTTCTCCTCATGCAGATTTATTTCATGTATGCTATTTCTCTTCATGCCCCCTCTGGTGACTGCACCAGAGCCTCTCCGAAAATTTTTGCAACCTTTGATGGCCAAATAATCCTGATGTTTCATTAGTATAGATCTGTACCTTCCATGCTATTTGATGGAACCTGAAAGGACGAATACATGTGGAGAAGTTACCAGAAGTAATGCAAGACACAAAGCAGGAGCAGAGATGATGCACAGCTTAGTGGATGAGGACTCCAGGTGAGCCAGGAGATGTGATTTTATCCTGACAGAGATCATTCCTTGGGGAAGCTACATTAGTTTCTGTGTCTAAGTTGCCCGTCCACCTTTGCTTCATGTGCTAAGGTGGGAAAAAAGTCTGTCACAGGCCTCATATTGTGGATTGCAGAACTGCCCAGTACAATCTTGGTGGGCCTCCTAGGAATAAATGTAACAGAAATAATAATAGCAGTGGTTATTCTCAGAGCAATAATGCACTGAAAGCCTCTCATCTTTTAAAACCAAGCACAGCACAAACACAGCAACAGCTTTCTGCAACACTATAATGAGTATCTTTATTCCATCAGAGAAATAACTGATAAAATATAAGCAGTAACACCAGATGGAATAATGTGTTGTAGGAGATGGCAGTTCAATGAACTTACTACATCTCAGGAAACCTTTGTAGGAATCAGGCAGGACAGGGAGGTAGGGATGTACTTGGATAATGTCAGGTGTCTCATTCTGTTCTGAAAAGTGTGAGTTCTTGCCATGTATTTGTATCTACAGGAGATTAGAGAAGTTCCCAGTCCTCTCAGGAGAAGGTTGTCTTTGTGAACATTTGTTTGTGAATGGAAGTTTCGAGTTTCTGGTTAAAAGTTTTGGCCAGGATAATAATTTCTTCATTTAGTGGTTCTCATAGAAATAGCATTTTCTCAAAACCTTGGTAATTTCCTGACTGGCTTGAGTAAAGACAAGGCAGAGTCATGGCACAATCTACACCTTTCCCATTTTATTTACTTGTATACGTTCATATTTTAATGATTGCTTTAGTGTTGCGGTGATGAGATGGACTCTCCCCGAACCTGCCCCATTGCTCCCCTTCTCCTCAGCATCCCATGGGCTCCTGGCACCCTCGTCCTCCCCCTCTCCCATTGGCTCCTGCTTATGTCAATAAATCCTGTCCCCACCCCAGCCCTCAGGCTATTGGTCAGTGATGCTCTGCCCGCCCCTCAACTCCTCGGGACAAAACCCCCGCCACTTCCTTTCCCTGCGCCATTTGGGTGCTGCTGTCTTCTATGTAATAAATGTTTTGTAGTCGCAGGCCACTCCCGCCTCTTTGTTTCCAGGGACACCTCAGAGTGTGTCAGTGGCTGCCTGAGTCCATCTGCAGGGGTGGGCCCGTGTTTGGGAAGGTGCTGTGTGAGGCACGGCCTGAGTGACTACATGAGGGACACTGCAGGATCCCTGGTCCATCAGACCGCGGCGCGCGGCGTCACTTCATGTACTGGCTTTATCTGCATATCACTTTTTAACAAGAGCTATTGATTTTTAAATCATTTTTGTCACTTGAGTTGCTTCAATTTGAAAGAGAGTAGGATTAGGTTAGATTTTAGGAAGGAATTGCTCCCTGTGAGGGTGGTGAGGCCGTGGCACAGGTTGCCCAGAGAAGCTGTGGCTGCCCCATCCCTGGCAGTGTCCAAGGCCAGGTTGGATGTGGCTCTGAGCAACCTGGGATAGTGGAAGGTGTCCCTGCCCATGGCAGGGTCGTGGAAGGATATGGTCTTTAAGGTTCTTTCCAAACTACTTATGATTCTGTGTATGTTTGTGCATGCACGTCCTGCCAATCCGACAACTGAAAATACAGTTTTCACACCCTGAAAACTGAGTTTTCAGACTAAATTGTGGCATTACAGGTTTCAGATCTGTAACTGTTGCTTTCATTTTCGAATGCCAGTGGGCAGCTGAAAGCAAAACAGATCAGGCAGTGCATGGTTAAAAGCACAGGAGTTCAAAAAAGAGTGAGTAGTAGAAAATGCTCATGCAATGAGCTGTGCACCTGAGCAGTGTTATTAATGATTCTGCTGACCCATGATTGTTGTCTCCCCCAGCCTGGCATGCTGCATTCATTCTGAGGCTGGCTCTTTGTAACTGCCTGAAACGGAACTGGAATTAAAGTGAATCAAATCTTGCAGCTTTTTTTTTTTTAATCTCCCAAGAGGTGCTTCCAAGACTGCAAATCCCAAATCATCACCTGCCCAAGGTGTGTTTGCTGTGGATTGTGGCTCAGAGTGACTCTGCCTTGCATTAATTGAGCTGGCTGCAGTTCTCACAGGTTCCTCCTGGGCTGATTTTGGCACCCGGTGGGCTCAGATAGTGCTCCAGGAGTAGCCATAGCAACGTGGTGCTCGACAGCACCTGTACATCCACCGGAGGGATGGATAAATACAGAAAGTGCATTGTAAATGTGCTCTCAAAGCTGCAGCTTCTTCCACTGGTACAGTGGACCGTGAAGGTACTCCAGCACTCACCTGATGAGAAGTGCCATGGGAATTAGAAAGAAAAAAAAAAAAAGTTAGTATGTTCTGTTATTTGCAAATACTTTTCCCCACTCAGACCTGCCGGGTCCCTCTCCTTTGTTAAGTCCTCAGCTTAGCAAGGCACCTGTGCTGAAAGCATTTCACAGGTCTAAACGATGGCATCTGGACATGCGATGCTACAGCCTCTCTCTGAACATACCGGCACCAGTGGAAAGCTGGTAAGTCCCTGATTCTTTGCCAAAATTCTGCAGCTGGAGCCTTGAACAGGGCTGGTATCCAGTGGGTGCAGAGGCTCTCATCCCCTTCCAACAGCTGGGAGCTCAGCTGTTGGAAGTGCAAGACCATGGGACACATCAGCTGAGATGAGGTGCCCCCAATTTATTTCAGAATGACAAGAATTCGAATTAATATTGCTTTTGATCTCCTGCTGGATTAATGGAGCTGGTTAATCCATGTAGTTTCTAACAGCACTTTCACAGCAAGCCCTACCTTTGTTACAAGTTATAATTAAGCAGACAAAAACAGCTCTTCCAATGCTTGTTATCACAGAAGATGCTAAAGTTTCTGCTTCTGAAAACTTGCTCTCCCAAATAGCTCTTTCTTGGTAGTAAGACCACATATGCCCTCTGCTGTCCCTTCAAATTGTGTGACAACCTATTAGCAGAACATTATTGCTATTGTTGTTACTGATATTAATTTAATGACTCTGTGAAAACTAAGAAATATTCTGAGTATTGCAGGGAGGGGCTCAGGGAGTTTCATCTCTGGTGTGCAGGTGGAGTCTCTGGGTTTACACCAGGTGCAGGAGAACACAAGGCAATCTCATGGGAAAGACCCGCAGAAATGCTGGTTTTCACATTTTGAGTCTTTCTGCTTTCTAAACACATAGTCTTTGTGATGTGCTTCCTGGTTCTCCTGACTCTTATTCCAGAGTCATCTGGAATAAGATCAGATCTGCAAAATTCTATGCCTTTAAAAGTAGATCTATTAAAAAACCATAGGTAAATCTCTAAATATAAAGGGCAGTACATTTTTTCAGAAAGCAAATTCCTTGCTATTTTTACATGCTGGATTTCTTTGATTTGTCAGAAATGGTTAGTGTTAAGAAACTAATTTATTGGCAGCAAACAAACCTTAAACAACCTTGGGTAAACTTTAGATGTGCTTAGTTTGCACTAGCAGCACATAATGCAAACAAAGTGTTGACTAGAATGCACTTTCCCAAATTAATTTCCATCTTCTGAAAACAGATACTTTTCTTGACAAAGATAAGTTTCCCAGCACTATTCAGCTTGCTCCCTGCTGTTTGTGCAAATAGCACACACGGTGTTATTTTAATGTTTAATGGCAGCAGAGTCACTCCTTGACATCTGCTTTTAAATTATGTATTAAATCTCGTTGGCTCCTAATAACTCTCATTTTGGATGGCACGTGGAGAGCATGGGGGACGTGGTGGGGTTCTAACAGAACCTTATTGTGGTAAGTGGGAGAGGCCAACAATTTTCCATGGATGGATGCTAGTTTGGCACATAACTGGATTGGTAAATTTTGTTGTGCACTCTCCCCAAATTCTTGGACAGAGCCTAAGTTAATCTCTGTCTCCCAGGTTTTATGGGATCATGGGACTACACGTGGTGCCTTTATGCAGATTATTTCCATTAATCCTCTAATTCAAGTGCCTCCTAAAATACTGTGCCAGTCCTGGAAATGCACACTGAATGCTTAGCCAAAATTATACATTAGGATGCAATTAGCTGTGAGCAGAGCACTGAAACCTGGAATATTTTTGGCTAAGAGGTCAATTAGTGTGATTGGGAGGCAAAGGATAGAGACAGCCATAGTATGGTCAGAGGGAGCAGTCAAGTGAATTGAGCAGTCAGCTGATTAGGAGACAACTAGTGAGGGCAAGATGAATTTTCACACTGGAAGTGATGGATGTAGATCTGTCTGGAGCATTCAGCCAAACTGAACACTCAATCAGCATTCCATTAACCTGAGCTGCCCCCCATGTACATAGGATTTAAATATATATTTATGACAGTCTCATAATGTGTGATGCTCCCAAGAGCTGTTCTATGTGTGATTAAGTATCAGTAAAATTAGTAAATAATAACTCAAACATACTGAGTAATAGTGATATAACTGTGTATTCAAGCAAAATGTTTTAGTGGCAAACCAATGGTTCCTTTATCTTCCAAGTCATCTGTCCTTAGATAACATTTGTGTTTCAAATTCAAATATCAGAAATTTTTCAATTGTCTAGTAATAAGTCTCAAAGAAGAGTAAGGCAAGGCTTTGAGGTTAATTGAAGTTCACTGGAAATGTATTTTTTACTATCAGACCTATGCCTCTGTAATTAACATTTGAAATGCAGGGTTAATTATTATTGTCCCCTTTGTTAGTTTGCAATGTGGAACAAAGACATCAGAAGCTTCAGGTTTGATTTTGAGGGCAACTTTTAATAGCAGGGGAACTTCTCTGAGTCCTGAACACCTCTGTGGAGTCCCCAGTTTGAGTCTGGAGGAGGAAGGAGAAGAGTTTGGCCCGGTGGCAGTGCTGCTCACATGGGCCTGTGCAAATGTGCTGCATTAGTTTGCAGAAGGAGCATCAGGGAAACCTCTGGGGGAGGAAAAAGCCATTCTCAGGTTGGCTCTTCCAAAGGCTACTCCAGTTAACTTCATTTGGTTTATCTCCATGACTCAAAAAACCATGTGAACTACAGTTGGCGTTTTTTACTTGTTTAAATGAGGTCGTAAATGGCATCGTGCCAATCTGAGCAAAGGCAATGTTCTCTTTACATTAGCCAGCTCATCTTTCCTCAAAGTGGAACTCATGACTCCCTACATTTATTTTTTTGTCCCTGTTTATATGTGAGGTAACCTTTGTTTAGTGTTTGGGCTATGTCTTTTAACCCAGACTAGTTCTGTTTATAAATGTATTGTGGCCCTGTCAGGTTTTACGCGGTAAAATTTACTCTATTAGTTCCTCAACCCAGAATAAAGTTACATTATTTTAGCATTGAGATAGTTGTTCTTTCCTCAAAATATTTATGTTGCAAAACCCATGCTCCCAAACTTGTGTAGTGCAGGACCCACAAGTTCACTCCTCACACGCACTGATTTGGCAGCAGGCAAACCACAGAGATGTCTTTAGCCCTACTCATTTATTCTGGGGAAGGACGAGATCTCCAGGGACTGTACAAACAAGTCTGATTTAAGATTTGTTTTCTAGAAATGTTTCACACAGTGTTCTGTGTGTACATAATTTATAGGGCGTCTCTTAATCTTTGAAACCATAGCTTATGGTTACTGATTGCACAAATCATCCGGCATGTGGCTGTAATCAAATTCTGGACGTTTTTGTCATGGGGAAAGAAAAATGATGGCACTGGAAGTGTGATGCTCAGCAGTGGGGCACTGACCTATTGTACTCCAGCTAAGAAGTACCTCAGTTTGCTTGCAGATTACCAAATATTGCCTCCTGTACACGGGCTGATGAAGGTCAAAACACTCAGTGAGCAAGCTGCTCCCACATGTCAAACAATACTCTGAGGTAATAACTGTTGTGCCTTCCAGTGTCCTTTCCTTGGCAAAGCTGGACTATTTTTGGATTGGCACCCATGGCCCACTGTCCCAGCTGAACCTGAGGCCCTTGCTGAGGAGAGGCAGACAACTTCCCAAGCTGCAGCGTGCCAGGAGGATTGTGTGCTGCTTGTGGTTTATCTCCATGATTTTAAGAGTCATTTTCAGCCTAATTGAGTCTAAATTCTCTGTGCTGCCTCATGCTGCTCTCCTTTCTCAGCAAAGAATAGCAATCTCCCAGGAGCCCCAGGAACTTCTTTCCCCAGTGCAATTGCATGTGCCTGGATTTACCTTGCTACCCACTCTGGGCAGCTGTGACAACCTTCTTCAGTCAGTGCATGGGAGATGTCTGCACACCCACAGCAGGTCTGTCCAGCTGTTCAGAGCCACACACTGGGAATGTTTGGTTGTGCGTTTGGGATGCTGAACCTGGCTCACACTGTCCCATGGGGAGCATCTTCCAGCAGAGTGACATAACTGTTTTGTGGGCAGAAGTAGCTGTTCTACCAGCTTTTTTCTGGGTGTGGTTCAGAAGTCACTTCATGTTGGAGCAGCTGCTTTTCTGTTTTACCTTTAAACTACACACTACTGGATGATTGTTTTAGGAACCCCATTTTTGTGTGTATGTATATAAGACAGAAATTCCAACTGGGTACAATCAGGTTAGATGCAAAATTTTAACACCATTCATCTTCTGTGCATTCTTTAACTACTGCCACTATTGATTATAAATGATTTTGCCATTACTTAAACGGCAAATACAGACACACACTTATCTGCGAAATTAATGGCAAATGGCTGAATTTTAAGATTTAATGGATGTTGGATCACTTTTTTTTTTCCCCCACAGGGACACCACACCATCCTGTTTGACTCAAAAAATCAGAATTATAGGTAGCCAGACATATAAAACATTTGAAGTTCCTTTAGCTCAATGATCAAAATAGGAATGAATTTTTTTTTTTCCTATCCAAAGTCCATGTTATATTGGGTGATGTAATGATGGCTTCAAAACCATTTTCTCTCTGACTTCAGATGGTTTTATGATTGGGTGGAGCAAGACTTTCTTGCCAAAAAAGAAGCACTGAACAAGCTGGAGGAGGAACAGGTGGGAGAGTAAAATGAACTAATCAATCTCTGTTTAACTTATTTCCTGTTTTGCTGTACATCACTTAAAAATTATATTTAAGTACTCATAACTCAGATTTTTTTAGTTTGGGAGCAAAGATGTGCCACCATCCCTCACAACTGATTAGTCATTAGCCCAAGGAAACATGTCAGGAAGTCCCTGTTAGGATATGACAGCAGTTTTTACGTTGTTGTCGTGTGGTGTTAGGCACAGTTTTGCCTCCTGAGTTCCTACCAGCTGTTCCTTTTGAACTGCTCCCTTCTCACCCCATCCACCCTCCCATGTTTATTTTGGAAGTCTCCTGAGCCTACATGGTCAGACTTTGCATGAGATTCCCAGTTTTCTCAGGCTTCCCACTTGCCCAGGGCCAGTAAGTTTAATTCCTGTACTTTGTGTGCTCTCACTCTTTGCTGTTCTCTGTTTCCCTTCCCTGGTAAGTTAAACACATTCCCCTTGGTGGACCTGTTTCAGTATCTGTCCTCTCTGGGGGAAGAAGATTTGTAAATCCCAGAAAGGTCCCAGCCATCTCCCTCAGTTTCTTCCTTACATTCTTCCAAGCCAGCTTCCAGTGTCCTGCATGCTGAATTTCCATAAATCCCTTGTTTGGGAGGCACCAGAGACTCACCCAAGGCAAAGCAGCCTAAGCAGACTTGCCGACCCAACCTCACCCCCATCTGTCTCTGAGTTGCTCTTGACTGAACCTGAGGAGCCCTTTGTTTCTCCAAGGAGACCTTGAGAGTGGGAACCATTACATGGAACTTCTAAAATACTCCCTTAATTTGTTTTCTGCACATACAACATTAATGGCAACTGCTTCCTTCTCTTGGAGCAAAGCAAGAAGCCACAAGCACCTGCTGGAATAGCTGCATCAGGAAAAAGCAGAGGAAAAACAATTGTGTGAGGAATTGCTGAAATGGCCATGCTTATTTTCGCTCTTCTTTCTCTACCCACTTAGCAAGTAGTGTATGCTCAGATTCCACTGAGCCCTCAGTATCTGAACTGTGCTGCAGGTTCCTAGAGCAGCCATGAATTTCACTGGCACAGTTCTGCTCTTGCTAATCCCTGCAGCTCAAAGTGTGCCAGAGATCTGCAAACTGAAGTGAGAGGAAGAGATCTAACTAACCAGCTGTAGTGCCAAAGCCCACAAAATTAAAGGAAGGAAAGCATAAGGGCTACACATACACCAGCAAACACAGGCACATCTGATCTCTTTTGATTAGAAAGTCTAGAGGATCAAAGAGCAGATTTTCAAATACAGCACCTGCCTCAGTGATCTGACCTCCCTGTGACAGAGTGTGTTTTGCACTGACAAACTTTGTTGGTTTAATGGCTTGATGAATCCTGCTGACCATTCATTTGTTCACAGACATGTATCTATATAGGTATCTGTATGTGGACATGTATATAATCATGAAATAAAATAGATAGTATGATGTAATATAGATAATATAACATAAATATAATTTAGGTATTGTATAAAGCAAGCCATATACCTTCTGCTTTTCCCTCTGCTGGAGCCATATGCTAGTTGTTAAATTAAGGAGCTCCCCAGTCATTTTCATCAACACAGACTCATCTTTTGCCTTTCTGATTGGAAACAGCAGAGATTTATGTGGAGAGCAAATCTGCATGGTTTTTGGTCATGATGTGTTGTTCCCAGGCTACTTCTGTCCTTACCTGCCTCTAATGCAGGGAGGCCGTGATTCACTCCTCTGTTTAATCCTAATATGTAATGCAGGCACTGAGCTTTTAACTCCAAAAGGTGGCAGGGTGGGGTGGACATTTAAATACCCTCTTTGTCCTTCCAGCATGAAACTTGCAACAAATTTATCTATGTTTAAGATTTCTGGAAGGTATTTTAGTGCCCGGTGAAATCCATTGCATGAGCAGGGCTTTGTAAGGTTGTAGAATCAGATTGGCCCTCTCTGTGAATATTTTCTATGTGAATATTTTCTCTGGGCTCAGCTGTGCTCTCACTAACACCTGTATAAACCCACCAGTCATGGCACTAAGTTACTGAAATCTCTCTGCACTTGTAGCACCGTAGCTGGAAGCAGGAACTAAGTTAATTTTTTGATTTTTTAACATTCAGCAGACCCTCGGCACTGCCTGCCCACACAGGCAGAGAGGCACAGGCACAGAGGTGCAGGTGGGGTTCATAAAATAAACGGCCTGGCCGAGTGTGTCTTCCCAGATGAAAGCCAGATGTTTGGGAAGGAAACTCCTTCTCTGCCAAGGTTGTGTATGGTCAGCCTCAGCTGTGTGGCCAAAACAGTATTCTCAGGAATATTCATAAGGATAAACACAAACACGCTTTTTCTTCCTTGGAAGTTTTCAGCAGGTGCCACCAGGCTTCGAGTTTTTCAGTTGGAAAGTGTCTTGCAGTGGATGAACTGTGACACTTTTTCTGCTCTCCTGTTCCACAGTGTGGATCCAGGGAAGCCCTGAGAGTGCTGGATGCTCTATGAGTGTAGGGGGTGCCTCTGCATTTACAGGCACATTGTGTGTGATCTCACAACTCTTTTAAAAAGTGCATCAGTTAAATTACTTGGTAAGTAATGCCTTCACCCTCTCTGTGGCTTCACGGGCTCATGGACGTAAGATCACAGGACATGCAGGTCCCACCCTTTTAGACTCCTGGAAGAGCCCCCACGTCCTGTCCCAAGAAGTGAAGCTGATGAACTCCACCAAGCTTCATCTCTCCCTTTCCCTGAACCTCTCTTGCAGTCTGACGCTGCAGCAATGTCACAATAAGGAATTCTGCAAGGTCCCCTAAATTACATGAAATGAACATAATTATTTAACTTCAACACGAGGACGAAGACTTCTTTTCAAGAACTTAAAGTGGAGAACTCAGCAATTCCAGTAAGATCATGGTTGAAGATGTTTGCAAACCCTGTTGTTTGTGATGACAAATTACCAGGAACCTCTTGAACCACTGCCTGGTCATCCTTCTAAGGGAGAAATCCACACGACTGGCATCCAGAAACATGTGTAGGTTAAAAAAAGAATGCAGACAAATACAAATCCCTCTGTGCTCCCAGCAGGATGGTTATAAACCAGCTCTGCTCCATAGCTGTGTTAGAATGAGTGATTAATTTAGGACGTGATGCTGTGCTGACTTGTCCAGGTGGTTTCCAGGTGGGAAGTGGCTCCAGGGGAGCAGGCACTACATGCTCAACTCTGTTCCTGCCCACGGTGCAGGAGAGGAGTTGCAGATTCCAGTCAAAAGCCACCAGGACCCATCAGCTTAGGCAGCCTAGAGGAACACAAAGATCCTGCACAGACCGGGACCTGCTCAGGTGGCAGGATGTGACAGCCCAGCATGCAGGCACATGAGATGGTACATGGATTTTGTTCAGAGCTAGAGACAGGTTTATCAGCTCTGTCTCCATGCAGTATTGCTCTGGGCTGTGTCCATGCTAAAGTGAGGAATAAGTTGTGGTATTCTCCAGGTTTACATATGACTTGTTCCCATATAAGATCCTGTTTGCACTTATTCATTTAGAAGAAAAAAGAGACCAGTGTATGCTTTCATCTTGTTTTCAAGATAATTTTCTGGACAAATTACTGAAGGGTCATTTTTTCATACAGCACAGAGTTGACATAGAATCATAGACATCATTCCAACAGTCTTCTGAGTTATTGGTCCAGATTCACTGCAAGGTCCACAGCAGATGGATCCATGTGCTCTTCAGACATGTCCTTCACAGGTTTATCTCATCCTGCCTCTGTCATAGGGACCACAGAGATGCCCAGTCTGCCACAGTTATGACCAGAGTGGGCATTTCTGGTACTTTGGCATTTGATTCACACAGTGATAAAAATGGAAGCGCGGCCATTTGGGGAGAAACAAAGAAAAATTGAATAATTTTATTCCTAGCTACCAGTCCTTGTGCATGTACACCCATTTTTCTAACCTTCATAACTTTGGAGTACATGGACCAGTTTCTTCCATTCCAGGAGGTTGTCAAGGGATAGTGTCCTCAGGGATGTGACCCTAGAGATTTTCTGAAAATTGACAGTTAGGCATGAAAGATACTGTTATGTTCCTCTTAAAGCAAAGGTTGATTTGTCCTTCCCTTCTTTCCTCCTTCTCATTTATTAGCTGTCAGGGAACCAACATGATGCTAGGGCAGGGGGGTGAGAAAGCAGAATGAAGGGAAGAAAGTCATTAGAAAACAGGCTTCATTAATTCAGCTGCTCGGGGAACAGCATGTTTGGAAAGGTCAGGATATTTCATTTGACCTAAACAAAATGCTCAGCCATTCTTCAGTTCAAATGTTTCATTCCTGCCTATTGAACCAAATCAAAACACTGAGCTTTGGTGGAGGGATGTAATGAAGGGCTGGGCAGGGAGCAGCTGCAGCTTATTCCAGCAGCACTTTTCTGCCGTGGAGTTGGGAGAGGTTGACACTCCATTTCCAAAAGTGCAGTGCTGATCATCTCCAAAGTTTTGATGAATTAATGTGGATTTCACCCCAGATGTTAGAAATCAAAGAAAGACCCAATTTTCCTGGAAGGAGTGTATGTCCTCCTGCCCTGAAGAGCTGTTGGAAGGGAAAAAGAAGTTGTGAAAATATTTTAATCATAGAATGGTCTGGGTTGGATGGGACTTTAAAGATCATCCACTTCCAAACCTGGGCCATGAGGAGAGACGTATTCTGCCAGACCTGGTTATTCTAGCACTAGCTTCAAGTCCTTGTCTCCTGTTCCCAAATGTGTGCTGGTGAACACTGAAATATGGTAGACAGTGGGATTTGTTGAAAGACCCTTTGTCACCTCCACACCATTGCCTGGGAGCTAATCCAACCCTCTAAGAGAAAAACTGTAATTAAAATCGTTGCCCTGATTTGGATATGGTGTGTTTGAACTCAGAGCTTCCTCTCTCTCAGGAGAACTTCCTAAGGCAGCTTAATGACTGATGAATATGGGATTTCCCAAAGTTCAGGGTGTCACAGGAGAGTGGACATTGCCCAAGAGATGCTTTACTGGAGGCTTCTCCTGCAGCTTTTCTTCCTGCTGTTTGTGGAGCACTATCACAGTGCAGTTTCTAAAGGAGTCATTTGATCCCGAGGAATTTCAGCAGTGTCAGTGCCCCTCCTAGAGGCTCCCCTAGAGCCCCTTTTGAGGATGCCAGATCCTAGCAACAGCAAAAGCAACAATTGGTCTGAGCTGGGGAACAGACTGGCTTGTTGACACTTCAATGAAAGGCAGCTCCAACACAGTCTGTTCACCCTGCGGCTGCCAGCTCCCAGTGTCTGATCTAGCAAAGGCTCCAGCCCAGAAAAACAAAACCCAGCCTTTCTAGTTCCTGGCTTAGGGAGCACCCTGCCCTTTGTGCTGTTTCCTGCTACCAGAAGCCCAAAGGTCATTATTTAATGTTACCTAGTTTGGTCCTTCCTCAACCAGGATTGCACTCTGTTAAGCTGTACTCCAGCTGTAGTTTTATTTTTAGGCCGCTCACGCTGTAATGTTTCACCTCCTAATTACCCCTGTGTTAATGCATTTTTGTATCTCTGTCTTTTGTGTAATGTAGGCAGGTGGAACAGCAGCACTGTCCCAGAGGTGCTTCCCTGGATGTCCCAGGGGAATGGGTCCCAAATGTGGCTGGAAGAGTGTCTGTGTGGTGCCGTCACCGCACTGTGAGGAAATGCACAACCAGAAGGGATGGCAGGGTTTCTAACACCCTGCTTCTTGTGATTAAAAAAACTCATATGGAGAAAAGTAACACTGTCAACAATACTCCCAGGGAGCTGGTGAGGCTGATCTGCATTGCAGGGATGCTGCCTGACCCAGACACTCATCCAAGCGAAGCTTATTTGTGCTCCAGTCATTTCAGTAATAAGATGAACTGAGGGATGCATTTTCCCCCTAAAATTTACACTGCTCCAGCACATCTGGTTGAAGAAAGTATGCTTGGGGGAGTGAGTCTCATACAATGCACGACACAAAATTGTGAAGGAAGTCCCAAAAGTAAAGTCTGAGGAACAGGCACTGGATAAGGTTTAGATTATTGGGAAGACGTGGATGGGAGAGATGAGCCAAGTTTGCCTGATGAAAGACAGATTCACTGGACGTGTTCCCTCCCTCTGGTTCTCCCAGTCGTGTCCAGGATGGGGGGCTCTTGGACATTCATATTTGAAAAGGGCAACAAGAAGGAGATTAGGAGATGTTACCACTTTTATTTTGTAATTGAAAGGAAGCCTTGATATATTTGATATTCACTCACAGCTGATGCTATGCTGAGTAACAGCACTGAGTAATTGTCACTCTGCAACACTGAAGTTGCAGAGTGACAATTATACTGCTGATGGCATAATTTATTGGTCTTGTTGTTACCCAAGGTATTTCCAATGAGGTCATAAATCTGTGTGTCAGTAAGAAATACTCAGTTTGCCAGCTGTGCTCTATTTTATAGCTGTAGATTTTAATGCATTGAGAGGAGTGTTTGTTAAGCATCACTTTGCAATTAGAGACAAAGAGGAAATTAAATGTTCCATTTTTGTTACCCCCCCCCAAAAAAAAGATAATTGTTTCTCATAATTTGTCTTTCTGTTAATATTGCATAACTCAGTGTCTTTGTCTTTTGCTTGCTCATCAGCTCAGCCCAGAGATGGTATTGAAATGCCAAACTGGACAATGCCAGAACCACTTCAGCCCTTTGTTTGCTGACTGAAGGAACATTGCCCAGAGCCTGGGATGCACAGAGAATCCTGGAAGAAATCTGCCTAGGAGGACTACCAAAAGTCTGCATCTAGGTACAGGCATGTTTGGGACTTTCCTTCAGATTATTTTTATAGGAAGAGAAGATGTTTGCTGCAGTATCTTTTTTACACAAGCTGTGAAACACAAATAAACTCTTGATAAGGGATTGAGTCATTATCCAGGAGGATACTGTAGAACATCAAATGCTTTGAAATATAAATACCTCACTTACTGCTTCAGGGACAATTTCCCCCATGTTGGACTTCACTCTCAGAAAGGATAGATCACCTGCTTTCACTGCAGCCCCTTCAGTGGCTGCTAATACGAATTCAGAGATGTCTCCTTGTGAAGGTAGTCCTTAAAAGGAGCAGAAACATTACTTCATGGCTGATTTGGCCTTGTCTTCAACTGATCCCACCTAATTTTGAATCCAAGAACAGAACTGATACAGCAGGGGATTCAGAGAGTTCCAACACTGTGGGCTGCATGAAGCATTTGAGGCAGTAACAGGCAGCCCAAGAAGTGAACTGGGCTCTAGGTGGTTTACACCCACCTAGAAATCCTATTAAAAATCATGTATTATCTCCTGGGGAAGTTAGTTGTCCCTAAAAAGGCATTTGCTGTCTTTAATTTAGTGCCACGTGTACTAAGGGTGGGAGAGAGCTAGACAAACACATCCTCAGCTGGTTTCAGTTTTCCTGGATCTGTCTCCTCCAGAGAAAGGACAACAGTTGACAACTCCAGTTTTGTTTTATCCCATGTGGACACGGCCTGCTACAGACTTTTCTACTGCACTGTTCATTGGATAGGCCTGAGCATGCTATTGCTGATGTTGACTCCTCAATACTCAACCTACGTTTCTTCTTTGACAGAGATATTTTATTGGTGATAGTTCAGCTGCCCAAGTGCCTTTTTGAGGTTTCCCATCCCTTTTTGAGATTTCCCACCCACCTACTACACCCATTTTGTGATTATCTATTGAAGACATGCATTCAGCACTTTTATCCCTCCACACATATTAACCCCTGGAACCCCTTCTCTTCATAATTCATTGTTAATTGTCAGTAATTTTTTGGTGATGAAATGTCTGAAATGAACTCAGTACATTTTATTTTGGTCTCATGTCAGCCTAAATCCAGAGTTTCTAGCAGTGTAGGAGTTAAACCAAAACAAAGTGCCAAAGATGAGTTCTTATGTTTGGTGCCTCAGGACAAGATGTGAGGAGTGTGTGAATGCTGAATTGCCTGGATTAGAAGTGGGAGAATTCTACTTACCTACCTCTACTCCTAGAAGGAGTTTTCTCAAAGTGAAGGCTGGTCACACCAGGCACTGGTGAAAATCAGAATCAGTATTCCAAATTTTCCCTCTCTACAGCTGCACAAAAAGGAATCTTCCACTTGGTGCTTGCTGCTCTGCAAGGACGGTGCCATAAAATCCTAGCAGCCTTTTTTGTTCTGTCAAATTGCAAATGCATCATTGGCTTCCTCCTCTCCTTCTTTCAGCATTATTGCTCTCCATACTTTTCCCTCCAGTGAATGCCATTTCTCCCCTGATAAATTAGTGCATCATTTTCCAAGAGCTGCATCTCACTTATTTCCTGCCCATATTTCTAAGCTCTCCAGGGCTGTTTGTATTATTTCTCTTGCTCTCATTTGTGTTTTTCTACTCTCTCCTCTTAACTTAATATTATCTACATATTTTATTAACCAGCTGTTTTATTCCCCCTCGCACATCACAAGTAGAGATGGTCCATGAAATGAGAGCTAACCCTTGTCTCTATAGGAAACATATGAGACACAACCCCCTTGTCTATTATTATTCCATGTTTGCAGTCCTTCAGACAGTTCCTGTGACAGTATTTATGTCTGAGCCAATGGGAAATAATATTTTGAGAGGCACTTTATCAAATGCTTTCCTTACTCACAGTTCTTTGATGCCTGCTGCTCTCCCTGCTCTCATTCATTTTGTAATTCTGTTGACTTCATATGCATTTTTCTCATGGGCTCAGTCTTTGTAAACCCATGGTGCTCCTTGCATGTGTTTTTTTTGTAAAGAGATATGTGTAATTCTTAGGATATTATAGGGAGAGCCATGAAAAAAATCCCTTTGAAGGCCAGCATGAAAGCTCCAGTTGTGTTCTGAGCTCCAAAGCGGTTTCCAAATAATGAGATACACCACAGTGTCTGTCTGGGCTTGGGGAGAATAACTCCAGATAAACACCAGGAGATAAAAGGGATCACCTTCCCCTTTGTGCATTTTCTTGTATTGTGTGAACTCTTCTCCAGTGGGGATTGGATCACATCTTGTCTCATGCAGAAAGCCAAAGGAGTCATTAGCTCTGCTAATTGTTGCAGATAAAGAGTAAAAGGCGATGACAGTTTGCTTTGTGTGTGGTTAAACTTGTTAAAGGCATAAATCAAACAATTGTTTCAGTTCGCACTTGTTCATTACCATTATGATATCCCACAAGGGAAGTGCTTTCATTTTTTCAGTCCTCTCAGTTTGAATTTCAGCTCTACCTTTGTTTGTTATACTCTTTAAATAAGTAAGTGAGGTACAAAATACTCAATATTTTAATTTGATGTTCTATTATCCAACATGCTTGGGTGTCTCAGTGTGAACACATAATTTAGTAACACTTCTAGAGAGCATTGATGCCTGCTATGGCTAAATCTCATTTGCCGTGAAGCCACAATACAAATGTACACAAACTTACTAGAAATACATGGGTTTGGCCAACTAGGACATTTTGGGTTTATTGTTTATAATTGCGTTTCATTTATATCCATTTGCTTTCGAGAATATATGAACAAGCTTAAAGCACTTTGAAGATTATAAGTTTAATTAGATTGACTGATGTCATCCTGAGACATGGATGGGAGTTGAGCCATCAGGATTTTCAGCAGAACCAGGATTTTCAGCAGCATCAGGATTCACTGCTTTAGGATTTTCAGCTCTCAGCTGTATGCAAAGAGGTGATAGCTCTGTCACACGTCCTGGCACTGTGGCACAGATGCTCAGAGACACTCATAGTGTCTATGGAATGTGACTTCCACACCTGAACAGGTTAATTGTCTGCATCTGTTTTCATAGAATCACAGAGTTGTTATGATTGGAAGGGACCTCTGGAGATTATTGAGTCCAACCCCCTGCCAAGGCAGGGTCACCCAGAGCAGGTGACACAGGAACAAGTCCAGGTGGGGTTAGAATGTCCCCAGAGAGGGAGATTCCACAACATTCCAGGACAGCAGTTCTGTACTGGTGGTTCAAACCCAGAGAGTTACATATCCCCTGAGGAATTTGTGGGGACCTAGAAAATGAGGCCCCTCTGAAGGTAGAGTTAGGTTTGGCCTTAGAAAGGGAGTCAAACTCCCCCCTCCCTCAGTTAACAATGGTATCTTGTGTCTCACTGTCTCCTCCCTTACTCCTTCCCGACTAGGCCCTGACCCTCTGACCCTTCCCTGTTCCTCCCCTGTACCGTTATGAGATAAGTTGTAACCCTCAGCGTTTTCCAGGGTCTTTTTGCCCCTGAACCCAAGCACAGCAGACCATGGTGTCTTGTGTCTGATTTTGGGTTCCGGGCAAGGGAACACTCTCTCTCTCAGCAGCTCTCTGGCTTTTGGGACAGCGGCCACCATCCCAGGGAAGCCCAGCTCACGGCAAGGGGAAAAGAAGTCCCTAGCTGAAGCTGACTTAACGAAAAGGAAGCTCTCAGAACAAGCCGCCGAGCCGCCGGCCATCCCTGTGGTCAGCTGTCCGGCCCTCGCCACCGGACACACAGTTCCAGTGCTCTGCCTCTTCAATGCAATCAAATTCTTCCTAATGCTGAGGTGAAACTTGTCTTGTTTTGGTTTATGGCCATTGCTGAGAGCACTGGCGTTTCCCCCTCTGCAATGTGCAGTGTGTCATGGAAAACTTTAGATTCTGTTCCACCAGAGAACAGCAGCACACAGGAGAAGAAACTGCAGCGTCAACACACACCCTTCCTACACACTTCAGCACTTCAGTCTCACAGGAGCTGGTCCACTGTTTTGGAAAGTAAACTAACTTGCTAAAAAAGCTTTGAAGCCTTCAGTGAACATCTCCTTAGAGAAGTTACTTCCTCATTTAAACTCACAGAAGTCTGTTGACATCCAGCATCTTCCTGCATGTCCAATTTCCTAGAGAAACCATGCAGGTCTCACTTTCCCCACCAGCTCCCTTCCTCCTGTTGAGCTTTGGCATGGGGCTGAGAGCTGCATGGGCACTTAGAGTGCAAAACCCAGACTGGCTTGTTCTAAAGGTGCTTATACATTTGGGATTTCTAAGGTCAAATGTAGGAAGTGCACAGGCTAAGGTCCAAATTCCCAATGAGACATGCACATAGATTGTGATATTAATAAATTAAGAGTCATGTTTGCCAAGAAATGATATATCAGAACACAAAGGTGGAAGCATACATATTTTATTATAACGTTCTTTAAAAACTGTTGCTGATAAAGCAGGATTTCCAGCTGAGAAAAAGAATCTTGTCTTTGGTAAGTCTTTGTTAATTTAGTCAGTCATCTTTGTTGTAAGTTTCTTTACATTCAGATGGGCTTATCTTTCAAATTTTGAGAGACTTCTTTGCCATAGGAATTCCTGGGGATATAGCTTTTGTTTGATAAAATCCAGAATGACTAAACTAACAAAGGACTGACTAAAGAGAGAAGTCTCAATGGAAAAGAACAGTGAGAAAGTGTGTGAGAGAGCTCTATTTTCTTTTATAACAAAAGTGAGAAGAATTTTCCCTGCTCTTGAGTTTTGTGGTGAGCGGAGTCATGGTCCCTGGTGTTGGGTGTTGTGGCCTGTTCTCCTTCCTTTCTGCTTTTCTTCCACTTCTCTCTTTATTGCTATGTGTAGACCCCACACCTGTATGAAAAACTTACATTGACTCTGGAGGAGTTTCGGGGTTTTTCTTAGATTTTCATATGTTAACACAAAAGGGGCTCTTGACTTAGGAGCTCTGTTTGAGATGTACAGGCAGAGAATAAAGATTGCTGCTCATGCCTGCCCAGGTCCTCTTTGGACCAATTTAGGGTTTATCTTTTCCCAACTGTTTTTTCTGTCCTCTGCCTAGATACATATTGGCACCCAAAACTTTCCTTGCATAGAGGGAGGGAAATAGAGGGAAATGCAAGATCAGGAAGATCGTTGCCTTCTCTCAGGATAAAAAACCCGTCTCCTATTGACTAAACTATTTCTAGACCATTTCTAAGGGTAAAAGTGTCAGGTTTTCTCTTTGTTGCTGGTGTCATTCTGTTTTCAGAGCCCCAGGTCACTGCTGTAGTGATGTAAGTAGAAACCAGCTGTGGGTCTGGGTTGCAGCATTTCCAAAGTTTGGAGGCACAGCTGCCCATCCCTCTGGCTGCAGCAATACAGAAGCATGCAGAGACTACCAAATAACCTAAGGTTAAAATAATGTCCCCCTAAAACTTTTTGTGCTGAGCTATTTCAGTGACAGCTTAGAGTGTGGTCCTGTAGACAGTGAGGAAGGAGGAACATGCCAGACTGTGGCAGCCAGATGAAAGTCAGAAAAGGGGGAGAGCCACCTCCAGTCTCCCTGTGCTGACATGAAGCACAAATAGACCAGGACTGAGTGGGAGTAGAGATCTCATGGGTTCCCAAAGTTTTCAGGAGGGCAGAGCAGAGGCAGCCAAGTGTTACTTTTGCTGTGCACATCTTCAGGACGTGGAGGGGGCAGCTCCCTGAGGCTCTGCTTCCAAATCCATCAATGCCAGTGGCAGCCTGGAGGCAGCCTGGCTGTCCTGAGCAAGTGTGACTCACTGCTACGCCACTCTGCTGAGTTAGTTGGGGTGGGTGGGTGGTATTTGTCACACTGTGCATGAGGATTTGGCTATTTTAAGCAACCGCATCGACTCTCTGGGATGTTGGGACAGAGTTCTGACTTAAACTTATTGGAACAAGATGAGTGTTGCAGGGGCAAAAGCATTAAATGCATAGAAGACAGACAAGGCAGTGCATCTGTACTAAATACTGAAATTTATTGCAGTGGGTGCCACGTCAAAAGCTGAACATTTTGTAGGCTTCATTCACAACCTGCTTGTTAAGACCTATGATGAGTATTACAGTCTGGGACTGAGTGGAAGGGCTCCCTTGGCATGTGCACTTCTTAAAGGAACACTCAAGTGATAAATTTGTTTTCTTATGCTTAAGGGAGATTGAGTGTTCCTCAGCTCACACAAGAAGTCCCTACCATAGTGCAGATGCAAAACAGACCCTGCTTTGTTGGGATTCTGAAGCAAGGGAGGGCTGAAATCACTGAAGTCTTTGAGCATGGACTCCTTGAGTTAATGCTAAAGTGTTAGTAATGAAGATTTGTCTTTCTCCAGGAGGGAAGAAAACAGTGAGAGACAGGAGTGATTGTCGTAACTTTTGAAGAGAGTCAGCCACACAACTCCCACTAATCACAGGAAGTTAATAGCCAAGTCAGCCTTAGAGGCTGTATCCTATATATATTTAGATAAACCCAAATTCAAACAGTAGACTGTTGACTTTGTGGCCCACAAAGAATCTTCTAATTTCTGATGGTAATGGATGCCACCTAAATGTGAAAGAGAAATATACTTTAGTAATTTTAATGCAAATGGATTTTTTCAGACGAAAGGCACTGCATAAAAAGTCGAGTGGCAGTGCTGCAAATATTCTGCTTCAGGTACAATTACTTACCAGTAATTACTGACATCTAGGGTGGCTGCTATAAGGAAATATGTGGGTTTGTTTTTTTTTTTTCAATTAAGCAATGCTTTTCCACTTTCAAACCAACTTCTGTACTTTCACTGCTGCAGGAGGTATGAAAAATGGTGAAGTTGTTCCTGGTAGTCATTTTGCAAAGACCCTGAACTGTTTCTCTGAAGCAGGGGAAGACATTGGGAATTTTCTTTTGTAGCAGGATGTAGAAGTGGCGGTATTCTGGTTTCCCCCTGATGTGTGGGGGGGGTGGGTTTGAGTGCCTTTTCTCAGCTGCCAGACCAGGGTACACTCAACCTCATGTTACAGAATCAAAGTTAAATCTGTGTTTTAAGAAAGGCTCACACAAATAATGGTGAGTTCAGAAAAAACTGCAAATGGTCATCATCAGGACAAGCCTGGCATTTGCATGACAAGTCCAGCATCCCATGTTGTCCGTCATTTCATGTTGCCCAGCAAAGGGAAGGTATCCTGGAGAGTCCTTTTTGATATGTTCCTTTTTCCAACCATAGCTCATATAAAAAGCTCCCTGTACTGTCAGAATATTGAGCTGTGCCAGTGTTTGCCATCAGAGGTGTGAACCTTGAATCAGAAGCCTACAAATCAGGGAACAGGAAAGGAAATTACTTTTATGTGTTGCTATTGAGGAATTATTATAATCTGTATAGATTGAGGTGTCACTAGAGTCAGACCCCATCTGAAAATAAAAAGAAAAATTATATTTCTTTCCAGAGTGTGTCCACTATCTGAGGACAGCTGCTAGCTAGCACAGAAAACCATAAACAAGAGTTCTGGCAATGGGGCTCTGTTCCCAGCTTTGCCTTGGATGACTTTAGGCAAGATGATGATGATACTCTGTGCCTTGGTTTCCTGTTCTGGAAAAGGAAGATAATGATGTGCTCTGCTTTGATGTTGTGCCAGAACTAGATGTTAAAAATTCAGTGCATGGGCTGCTGCTCTTCAGAAATTACTTCCCCTCCAGCTAGTTCAGATGTATCTTTTTGCCTGTTTGAATAAGAGTTAGAGAGGTAGGTAGGAGCTAAGATGACAAGTCAGATGGTTCCTTTGCAACCCAGAAAAGCTCTAAATAGAACACAACAAATATGTGCACCTGACATCTGTGGTGATGAAAAAGATCTGAACATGTGAACTCAATGTTGCTGTTAATATTCTAATAAAAGAGCTCTGGGATGAGCAAGGAATTGAGGTAGAGGGTCTGCAACAGCTTCTGTTTCATGGAATCACAGAATGGTTTGGGTTGGAAGGAACCTTAAAGACAATTTACTTCCACTCCCTGCCGTGGGCAGGGACACTTTCCACTATCCCAGAGTGCTCCAAGTCCTGTCCAGCCTGGCCTTGGACACTTCCAGGGATGGGGCAGCCTGTGCCAGGGCCTCACCACCTTCATAGGGACCTATTTCTTCCTAATATCTAACCTAAATTTCCTCTCTTTCAGTCTGAACCCAGCATAGGCAAGCAGAAAACCTCTGCTGGTTTATTAATTTCCAAGGGTCATATTCAGGCTGCCAACTCTTGCATCTAAAATTCCTGCACAGTAATGTCTGCATCAGCCAAGCCAGAAAGGGAGCCCTTCCAGCTCCCTCGGAGAGCAACAGCTGAACCAAGGCAAAGTGCTCCACTTAGATGCCACTGTAGATGGCTGGAATGTGGCCTGAGGCCTCTCTGGCCACCAGTGTTAGTTCCTTTTTCTGAGATAAAAACTGAGGTCTGGCAGAATAAAAGGAAACAAAGTCTGTTCATTACCCAGCTCAGTGCAGCTCTCCCATAAGAAAGCTGAAAATGGAGTTTTGGGGGGCTCAGAACGGCCACACTCAATGATGCTTCTGGTGGATGTGTTAAAAAGCCACCTATACACCCTGGCAGAGTATGGTGAGCACTTTTGGAGGAGAGCATTTTATTTTTTTCAGGATCTTTCTCCTTTAAAATTGAGAGAGAATTGCTTTGGCTCACAGGAAATGGTTGAAGCTATTTTATCACGCATGGCAAATGCCAGATCCTTTAGAAACACCATTTGCAAAAACGTGTTGTGGTTGTCTCATGTAAGAGAAATGTTTTCATAATGGGTCCTTTTGCTCCTGTGTTAGTGATAAAGGTCACAGGTAATTGCATTCACATTTTAAAGCACAACGTTGTTAAATCTTTTGTATAAGGATAAAAGTACAAAAAAATGTCCTGTCTCCAGTAGAGACAGCTTCTCCCTGAACAGGAGGAGTCCAGAATCAAGCAGAGACTGGAATTTTAAAGCTGATATCACAGATCTCTTCCAATGCCCCTAGTAATTTAGAAAATAAAAGAATCTACCTATTTTTAATCTTACTCTCAGCAAGCCAGACTAAAAAGCCCAGGATTTACTATCACACCTTGGAAAAAATGTGCCTTTGCTAATCTCTGTTAATCCACAGGAAAGGTACTTGAAAATAATCACTATAACTAAGCTGCAAGTTCTTTCAGCTTTGATGTCACAGATCAAACAGTGACCAGTGTTACAAAAATCAAAGAGAAAAGGGAAAAACCTGATGGTTTACCGAGTTCTTCTATTGTATAAATATCCAGGAGCCATTTTGTCTTTAATCTTTGCAGGTCTGAGCAGCAGATGCTCCAGAGCTTCACAAACCTCCCTCAGATTTTCTTTGGGAGGGCCCGGTGAGATGTCCAGTGGTAGTTGTGAGTTTGGTCATTTTTAGCTAGACAAACTCAAGTCAGTGAGAACACAGAAAAGATCTGTGATTTTAATAAACAGTGTAAACTGTACAACTTCCCTGAGGCACCATAATTCACACCTTACAAACTGCTGAGTGAATGTTGGCTTTTAGTATCACCTTTTCACATTTGAATTCACTTCTCTCCTGCCTTGGTTTGGTCATACTTGCTCCTCTTTTCTCCCCTTCTTTAACCTGTTTAATTAATTTGAGCCATGAAATTTTAAGACTCTTAGATGATGAATTTATCCTAAATGTTTTTAAAAACTGGAAATGGATTTTAAAGACCGAAGAAAAAAAGCTGCAATTTGGTGGTGGTGATAAGTATTTATCTTTCAAATGTTAAATAACTCAGAAATATGTCCCCTTTGATAGCCTCCCCTGTTGATCTACAAAAAAAAAAACCCAATTACCTTGATGAAAAGATGTAGAACATAAATAGGCTGTGAAATGGTGTTTGGTTGGGTTTTTTCAGTCTGGCTTGGTACACCCCTCTCTACTGCAACAGAAGGCAAGGATGGATGGTGAAAGAGCAAAGAACAGTTTGAGAATATTGTCTTACAACTTTCTCAAGAGCAAAAAGCGGAGTGGCAAAATGAACAGGAATTGACTATAACTGATGCAGAGTGGAAGAGGCTGACCCATGACAAGCACGAGAAAAGACAAATCTTCATTAAAAGGCGTGTGTGATGTTCATTATGTGCACTCTGTAATTGCAGCATTGTGCTAGACTGGCTCTATAAGTGAATGCTTTTAAATTAATGTCTTGGTAAGCAATTTTAGAGCAGCTCTGCATTTTGAAAATATAAATTAACCTTAAGCTTCAAACAGTAATACAGCCCAAATCTCCTTATAGGAGTACACTCATTGTCAGTCAAGTCTAAGTGGAAAGTAAAATCCAAATTCTTCTTCAAATGTGACATATTATCTTCTCAGCCCCATTCTGAGACCACAATTTGGAAATCCAAGATTCATATGAGTAAAATATGTATTTAAAAAATGGAGGATTGGCCAACCTGGATATATTCTCACCAAAAAATAGTGGGTGACTTTGGGGGAACTGTTCTCTCTAAATTTCTTCCCCAGAATGTGGCTGGAGATGTTCATAAGATGAACAATTTTCAGCATAGCTTACTCTGGCTGTTTTTCACAAGTTTTATTATTATAAAAAGGCTAAATCGCTTTTACTCAAACTCTTCAAAGAAAGTAACTAAGGAGCAGGTCAGAATTATGTAACAATTCAGTGCAAAGAGTTCAAAGCTGGCAGAATTATAACCAAAAGCAAAGAGTAAATTATAATGTTATATGTCAAACAATGTAGAAGTTGCAGTTCTACATACAACTAAAGGCAGAATGTGCCAAGTATATGTGTGCTGTTAGTTAGATATAATGCATAAATTTAATGTATGTGTGGGGGAAACTTAGTAAGTCTATGCAAAAGACATTAATAAATATGCTAATCCAATACAAGAAATAAACCAGTAACATAAAAAAATGCACATATTTTTTTATACCCTGTGCACATACATGCATGTGCAAAATGTATGAAAAACACAACAGCAGACTTAAGACTTAAAATATGTGTAGGTTACCACTTCTTCCTTCTGTAACAGTGATGTCCAAAGGTTTATGATTGTGCGCCTGCAAAAAAAACCCTTGAAAACACACACACACACACACACACACACACATTCTGTCCCCTTACCCTATATATATATGTATTTATTTGTGAATTACATGTATTTACTACTGCAACTATATGTTATGTATATTGTAAAACATGCACATGAACAGGCATTTAAAAGGAGATAAATACAAAAAAACTTTAAAGTATTTAAAAATTTAATTTCTAGGAATCCCAGCCTAGGAAAAGCCTTTCAGCTTGAGACAGGGAAGTTTATGCAACTTCTTAGCTTTACATACCCAAACAGTAATCCTGCAACCAGGGAAGACTGTCAGGAAGATCCTTCTCCACTGTTAAATCCAGGCAAAGCAGACAGCAGGAAAGGGACCTTTCTTGGGGGGCAGATAGTAGCAGGACAAGAGGAAATGTATTCACACTGACTGAGGAGGTTTACATTGGATATTGGGAAGAAATTGTCCCCTGTGAGGGTGGTGAGGCCCTGGCACAGGTTGCCCAGAGAAGCTGTGGCTGCCCCATCCCTTGGAGTGCTCAAGACATGCCTGGATGGGCTCTGAGCAGCCTGAGATAGTGGAAGATGTCCCTGCCTGTGGCAGGGAGGTGGAATGAGATGATCTTTAAGGTCCCTTCCAGCCTGAACCATTCTGTGATTCTAAGATTAAAACGTGATGGAGTCAGTTGTAATAGACCAGATTTTGTGATTTGTTTCCTGCTCTGTTTTAATCATTGGTGGCATCAGCTATTGGGTGTCTCTTTAGTGTAGTCATGGTTTGTCTTATTTGCCAAAACTTCATTTTCTTTAGTTGTGTGTCACTCTGGTCTTCTGCAGAGCTGGGTCTCCCATGTGTGTTCTTCTGGTTTCCTGCAGAGGGGAAAGCTGGGGACAGAGTGGGAATTGGCATCTGGGGGTGCTGATGACATCAGAAGTTGAGTTCACACAAGCAGGTGCTGGGGACAAACAAGAGCAGGCCTGTAAAGCAAGCTCCTGGTTGCTGCAGGTCTGGCATCCGCACTGCACACATTTTATTAAGGACAATTTCCTTTGTCCCAGCTCTAGGCTGGAAGATCCAACCCACCTCTGAGTGGCACAGCTCCTTTCTGGGCATGAACCTTCCGGGGTTGCTCCAAAGGGAGATGCCAGCACAGTGTGGATAATCTGTGTGCATCCCTTTGCTGTGTCCCCATCTCCTGTCACGTCTCCCCACATGGAGGTCAGTGCTCTTGCGCCTCCCTACATTTGGTCTCAAGATTAATTTCTTTTTCCCCCTTGAAATTGTTAAGACTAAAAACTTTTTCAAAAGATGTGAAATCAAACCAAAGCACCTGAGACTGCAATGCAGTCACTTTGTTCCGGGACCCAGGACTGCAGGCAGAGGAAGAGAGATGCCTGCAGATTTATTTCCTGAGAAAACTTAGGGAAAAGTAGTCTGTCACACATTAAATATACCTGATTTCTGTAGGTTTTCACATGCAGCCTGCATACCTTCAGTCTCTGAGATCTTTGCAAAAGATAATTCAGCTCTATTTACTTACGGTTCATTTGCAGTTCTTTTCGCTACTGAATTATGGAATTATTCCTCTTAATGCTGTCAGGAGAGTTAATAATATCCAAAATATCAGTTTAAATTAAATAAGGGTATAATCATTATTGTACTCTTATAAATATTCATGTGTAGTACATATTACTGCTGGATTTTTCCAGAATTGAATTCATAGAGGTATAAGCACCATTCTTATTTTATTGCAACACGAAAATTACAAATGCTTTAGGCAGATTTATACAAGTGTGCCACCAGACATTTTTTCTGATGGTGATGGAATAATATTCTTCAAATATACAATAGTATTATGATTTTGGATTGTATAACTATGTGCTTTTTTTTTCTTTTGATTTTTCTTTACTATTTGTCCACTTTGTCTTCTGAGTCCCTCCTGAAGCTCTTTGGTGCCAACTGCAAAAGACTTCACAAGTTCTCTATAAATGGTTTCACTTAATTCCTCACCCTCTTTAGTTTATAGTCTTTTTCATTAATTGTTGAACTCTCTCTTTGGTTTCCTCTTCACCCAAGTAGCCCCATTTTCTACTGTAGATTGAGGGATAAAAAGGAAAAAAACTGCTGTTGCCACAGAGCACAAAGTTTGAGCTGAGCTGCTACCCCCATTTTCCTCAGAAAAGCATCACTCTGGGGATGTTTATTTTCTGTTGTTGTTGATGAATTTCACACTGAATCAAAATGCTCAGCTGTGAATTTGGGAAGTTTAAAAATAACCATGAAGTGAGCACTTTGAAGCCTCAGCCAAAACCAGCGGGTTTTGTCAATCAGGATGTTTCCCCATTGCTAAGGAACGCTAATTGAGCTTTCAGGGCCAAATTGAACCTGCAGACGAGGAATATATTCAGCACACATTTTCAGTGAGAAAGAGCCAATTCCTACCACTGAGAGCTTTCTCTTCTTACCACTGGTTCTTGTGGGTTCTGTCCCAGAAATGAAGTGTTGAGTGAGATGAGACGTACTCATATCATGATGCGTTTGCTCTCTTGACTTGTCCCAAGGACTTCTGTAGTTTGTGGGACTGCCCAGAAATTTCCAGTTAGCTGTGAGGGATGTTTGCAGATTCATCTCTTCTGCCTTAGGGCGTTGACGTTTTATGGGCAAGGCTAAGCAAAAGAATTGGCCATTTTAAGTGATGTCGTACAAACACACAGATGCAATTTTTAAATAGCAGGAGGTCAAACAAGACATAACAAGGTACCCCATGGTAAGAAACTAAGTCAGCTTCTTTCTCCAGTAGATCAATTGACCAGAGTGGATCAATGAACTGTTCCTGTTGACACACACTGAAGCACCTAAGCTATGATATCTTATGACCTGGCACTGTCTTTCCCTATCTGCCAGGCATATTAAAAAACCAGGATTATTTCCTTATTTTGCTGTTGTTTACCACTTAAAAACCTATGATGCAGCATGCACTTGTGTATTTTTGGTGCTTCAGGAAACAAAACCAAGAGGTTATTCTGACCTAGAATTTTGGCAGATGGGAAAAAACAGGGTAAATCAAGGAATAAATAATAGCGGCCACATATGGAAATTGTGAAAGAAATTCGAGATTATTGCCAACATCTACAAAAAATATAAGCAAGAAAACAACTCACCTCCTTCCGTCATGGTCAAGTAAATTGCATTATGGATACTTCAGTACCACAGAAAACAAATTAGAGCTGAAATCATCATTTTGTTGAGTGAGAGAGGTGGCATCTGATAGAAGGCTTTCTAAAGACTTTAGGAAACCAAATACCTCTCCCACTTTTGATGTGGGTGACCATGCTGAGGTGTGCTGACACATTTGGCACTTGCAAACCCTGGTCGTGGCTGAGAGGAGAATCCGGAGAGCTGCCTTTGAGATGGGGACATTTCCACAAGCACAAGTCACCTGGAAATATCAGCAGGGCTGCCTGGATGAAAAGTTCATTTATTGCTCTTTGCTTCTCTCACAAACTGATGGGGAAACTGTGGTTGCAACTGCCAGGTTGGCCTGTGACAAAGCAATTCCCTCCTGGATAATTCTGGCAGAACAGCCTGACCTTCCAGAAGCCATGACTCAGGGTGGCCCTTTATCTTCTTGTCACCCATTGCAGCACACTGTCCATGGCTGAGTCATTTAATGGAGTGGTAAAATGAAGTCCAGAGATTTGCTCCTGGAAACTGCTCTCATGTCATAACACCCCCCCAACAGTTAGGAAATCTCCAAGTGAACTTCCTTAGAGGTGGTGGTCACGTCAATACTAATGTGGAATAATTTAAAAGATGATTTTATGGTAAAAGTATGTCCAGGGCTGAGATTAGGTTTGAACACAGCTCTAAGAACCGACAGAACACCAGGGTGAGGGAGTGGAAAAGCTTGCTCGTTACTACCAGAAATTTGTGATGGACTGTAGGAAGTGAAAAGAGGGAGCCAAACTCATGATAGTTTTGCAGTGAGACTTGTGGGGATAGTGTAAGGCAGAGAGTCTGAGAGCACCAACAAGAGGGAAAGAGACAGAGGGAAGGCAAATGAGGTGATCTCCATTCAGAGGCTGATACAGGTTTGTAGAGGTACATGTTGTCCATGGGCAGCCAGTGCAATTGTGATTTAGGCCAACAAATGCTTGCTGAAACCCTGTTTAACTAAAAGCCTGAAAGAGAGAGTTTGATCCTTGAAAGTAAAGATATCTTAGAGACAACTAGTGACCTTGCATGTGATTGTATATCTATCCCAATGTGGCTTTTATTGAATATGTTCTTCCATAAAGCCAGAAGAAACAGAGCACTTCTTGTTGTGGCGTGTTTGATTCCTAAACTCACTTTCTTTTCAAAGCAGGTGTGTGGAAATAATGAATGTTGTCATCAACACGAAGGAAGTAGTCAGAAGAAAAATCCTTCAACTCCCAGCTGGGTGAGTGGGGAAGGAAGAAGGCAGCTGACTCAGCCAGGGGTGAGTAGAGTTGCTACAAAACAGTTTTCAAAACAAACAAACAAAACAAAGAAAAAAATGTTAGAGTTTTAAAAAACCCCGCATTTCTGAATAGAAGAATTTCTTTATTTTGTTGAAAATCCTTTCAGTCTTCTTTCTGTGAGGAAGACCTATGCCAGACCACAAATGAAAAGCATCTGGATTCAGGCATTGCAACTTGATCACAGCCACACACATCTAATTCTAGAGAACCCCGTGTTTGCATCTTAGGTTTGCTTTCATTTGGAAACTGTTTACAGTATTCCTTCCAGGGAAAATAAAGGTTAAAATGTACACTCAGATATAATTTTTTAATCTCTTTGAAGATTCTGTTGCGTGCCCTACCCTGTCTAAAGGCCCAGAATCTGGGGTCAGTCCTGAAGCCTCCACATGTAAATACACAGACCCTCGAATTCAAATTGTTGCAAATTCCTCTTTCCAACTTCTTGATTTCCAGATTCTTCCCTGGGAGCTGGTTGTTTGATTTTACTTAATATCAGTTGCATGATTCACTCTAATTCAGAATATTTTATCTATGGCTGTACTTCAAAGTATTGTTAAATATTCAGATGTTGGGAAAGCATTGCAACATGTTAAATATCATTCCAAAATCCTGTTTTACTTAGGCTCTCTTACAAAAAGTATAGGAACTGTGGGGTTTGTCCTTGAAAGCAGTGATAAATGCAATTTTTATCATTACTGCCGTAATAATTAAATTGTGCAATATGTATTGATGTCTCAATGCTTAGCATTCTCCAAAATGCTTTATACGTTTTTATAAATACTTAAATGCATATGTTTGAGTATATGAATATATATGTGTAGATAACATGAATATGTAGACCTATACACACATGAATATATAGAAGAAGAACAAGAATAATCAGCCAGTGCACATCGGGTAGGAATAAAGAAGAAAAAAGAACTGGAGGATTATTGCTTGTGCCTGTCTGCTCACTTTGCCCAGGTGCAGAGTTACACATCAGTGCTAAAGCTTTGCCTGATATAAAATCATAGTAATAACACTTCTCTGCTAGGGGCAGTGTGAGTCAACAGTGTTTGTAAAAACCTTTTCTATCTTTAGCTGAGGCACTTAAGCAGTCCAATGAACTGTTTTTCTCAGTGACACTAGATTAAATGCTTTTTGATTAAGAATTCCACAATTCCTGAGGAAGTTGCTGGATTAAAATGATCTCAACAAAACCATGACCAAGTAATTTGGTTTCTAATCTCTAGGTGTGCTACCTTATCATCAGGGTTTAGTGGAAGGATTGCAATAGCCAAAGACAACTATGGGACATTTTACAGCTTTATGAGGAGGAGGCCCTTAGCACTGTGGGCTTGATGTTGGTTCACACTGAGGAGATTTCTGAGCTCAAAAACCAACTCATCCTGTGACCTGTGATGTTATCAGCAGTAACTAATTTTGTACACAGTTCTCTCAGACAAACGAAAACAAGGATGTTTTGTTTTCAGCAAAAGAAATATAAAAGGATACTTCAGGTTACAGAGTGTTAAAATTTCAGCTTGACACTGACCTAGCTGTCCTGTAGCAAATCATTAAATTCTGGTGTCACAGCTGTACTGCAGAGCCCTAAAAATACATCTGCTTCTCAGGCAAGTCAGGCTTTAATTCAGATATTCCTTAAAAATCCTTTCACTTGATAGCATTCTGCTCTCAGTCAAGCCAGACTGTCAAGATCACTGCCTTCAGTCCTAAGAGAAGCTCTCATGAGGGCTGGCCACTTGCCCTCTTTGCCTTGAAGAGGGGTCCAAAGTAACTGGGATGGATGTGGAAGTTGTTGCACAGGGTCAGAAATAACAGAGCAGCTGATTGTGCTGCAGCTGAAGGACTGTGGGGTGTGCTGCTGAAAGCGATGTGTGCACAGTGCCCATGAGGACACAGAACTCAAGTGAGGCTTTGCACTTGTGCCAAAGCAAATCCACTTGCTAACTGTCTTAGAGAATAAAGATAATATTTCATATTTTACTGTTGACAATGGTTATAGACAGTTGTAAATGATTTTCCCAAACTCGGTGTGCATTTGGAGTGCTGAAACAATGATGAATACTATAACAACATTTGTGTATAAGGTCTTCTGGCTCACCATGGCCTTGTGTTCTGAAAGAAACCATCAGAATGTTTGTGTAGTCCTAAATTCTGTCCTAAAACCATGTAGTACCCAGGAGATTCTGAGAGACACCAGACACTCAGAATCACAAATGGTTTGATGCCATATAAATGTAGTTTCAGTGTGGGAAACTGGAACAGGTTAAATTCAATCACTGAATGCATACTATAGGGATAGTCTTATTTCCAATTAGAACTCTTTTTTCCTGGCTTGATCTGTTTCACTTTCAAAATTACAAAAACTGAAACAGAAAAAACCCAAACGTTATTTCCTATATAATAATGGCACTGAGCTCAGATAACTTAATATTGGCTTCCTCAGTGATTTCTGTTGTTCTTGAAGTGTGTTTTTCATAGCATTTAATACAAGGAAAATCTGATTGCAATAATAATGAGGTTGAAGTTAATTGGCCTAAGAATGGCTTTATTTCTAGGTGGGAGATGGACCTTTTCCATACTAAATAGACATTGGGAAAGGTTAGAATATTTGACAAGTGACATTTGATTCCTTGACAGGACCAGATCAGAAGTGTTGCTGTCCATCCCTGTGCAATGCTCTGTTTGGAGGTGAGGGAAATCAGGATAGAGGGGTCAAGGCTGGCTGCCTCCCAAACTCTTCTGGGTGGCTTCATGGGGACTGCAGGGTGGGAAAAGTGATTGAATTATCTGTTCTTTCTCATGAGGAGTTCTAGCATTTAAAACACAAGGATTTAAAAATTCAAAACAGGGATTTCAAATCTGCAAGGTCCTGTGGTTGGTGAGCCAGACTTCCTCCATTCAGTTTGGTTGTCCTGCGGTGGCCGTTGTTGTGTCCCAAGGTTTTTTTTTTTTTTAAAACAATTAATTAGAAGCAGTGCAAACATGTGCAGTCAGTGCAGACAACAGTCAGTTGTCAGAATAGGAGTGCAGAATTCATGTTGATATCCTCCTCACTGAGTTTCTGGTCATCGAGAGCAGCTCAGGAACAAGTGACACTCTGGATTACTCTTAGAGGGGAGATGGAATGGGTACTCTTTTGTTCTTTCATCCCCTTCCACTGCACTCTGAGTGGCTTTGCAGCCAGGCCCAGCCATCCTGAGCAGCTCCAGCAGACAGGGATTTAATTCCAGGTGCTCTTTCACCTGGTATCAGCACTGTGGGTGGTTGTGTCTCAGCTGCTGTCACAAGCACCTTGCATCTGTGTGGGATGTGTCTGTGGGTATCAGCTGTGTCTCTGGGAGAGAAGCCACCCCTTTGTATGCTGCTGGTAGCAATCCAAACAGAGAAGGCAGAGACTGCACAGGCAGAGAGGAAAAAGAAAGCTGTAGGGCAGTTTTAAGATAAAATAGATGATAGATAGATAGATAGATAGATAGATAGATAGATAGATAGATAGATAGATAGATAGATAGATAGATAGAATAAAAACACAGTTTCTACTGCTTAGCCTGTGTGTGGATTAATGAATTTATGACATTTACTGTCCAAGGCTAGTTGTAAGTCTTCTTTAATAGGCAGAGCCAGTGTTGAGCACCCAAAATAAATCCAGGCATTTCTAGAGATCTGTGAAGACAGGCTGGGTGTAACTTTGTCCCATTCAGTTCTTCTCATCTGAGGCTGCTTTGGACACTGTAGGACAAAACATAGTATTTTAAAAGAAGAAAATTAAATCTGCTCCTCATCTCTGATTCCTGTGTTCCAAACAGTTTACGGTTTTCCTGATAGGGAAGTCCTCTATCCAGATTTACCCCATTTAAATAATATGAGGCAAGGCCACTCCATATTCTATCTTACTATTTAATCACAGAATCAATGGAATGGTCTCCTGGAAGGGACCTTAAAAATCATCCAGTTCCAACTGCCTGCCATGGACAGGGACACCTGCCACTGTCCCAGGTTGCTCAGAGCCCCATCCAGCCTGGCCTTGGACACTGCCAGGGATGGGGCAGCCACAGCTTCTCTGGAAAACCTGTGCCAGGGCCTCCCCACCCTCACAAGGGAGCAATTTCTTCCTCATATCCCATCTAAACCTTCCCTCTGTCAGTGTGAAGCCATTGCCCCTTGTCCTGTCACTCCACGCTCTTCCCAAGAGTCTCTCTCCAACTTTCTTGTGGGCTCCCTTCAGGCACTGCAAGGCCACAGTGAGGTCACCCCAAAGCCTTCTCCTCTCCAGGCTGAACGATCCCAATTCCCTCAGCCTTTCCTCCCAGCAGAGCTGCTCCATCCCTCTGATCCCCTTGGTGTCCCTGCTCTGGACTGGCTCCAGCAGCTCCCTGTCCTTCCTCACATGCAGCAGCCACATTTGCCCACGGGTCTGGGCCCTCAGCACTTCATTTTTGCAGGAATATCTGGTACAAGTGCCAAACAACTGAAGGACATCCGTGACTCCATTCTGGAATGATTGCACAATCACAAGGCAGCACAGAGTGCCCTGTTTTATTTCAGTCTGCCTCTTCCCTGTTAAACAAAACACTTGGTGAATCACAATTTTGCTGCCTGCTCCACCCAGGAGACACTGTAACACAGAGAGAATTCCCCCATGGGCTCGAGATGAATGTTAAAAATTTATTGTCCAATCTGTAGGCTGATATTACTGTGTGTAATCCCAGGGAGTTGGGACGAGTCCGTGTGTCACTGCACATCTTCTTTCAATACAGCTCTGAAGGCAGACTGGAATCACATGCTATTTTTATCACAGTTATTAGAAAAACAGGGGATGTAACAGAGCTTAGGAAGACAACAGGGCCTCCTGTAGAAGTCTGGTTTGCAACCTTGCTGAGAGAAAATGTATTCCCAAAACCTCATGAGAGGTCTCTGCTTTTGACAGGTTCGCTTTTCTTCTCCACAATTCTGAGAGAAACTCAGAACTAACAACACGTAAAGCCAAAAGAAATCAGTCACTGGGCACATCTTTGCAGTTTCAAAGATCAAGTCATCCTGCTGAAATTATGTCCACATGTTTTGTGACTTCACCTGTTCAGCTCAGGGCCCATTTTGAATTTTCAGTGGCAGTTTCAAGTGGGATGTAACTAATGAAGGAAACAAGGATTCCGTTCTAAATTTTATTGCCAAAATATCCCAATGCATTCCACCAGACAAGTCTAGGCTTTGCCAGTGTTAAAGTGGAAGGTTACTTAGGACAGTGAGATATAAATTTCTTGTAAAAGAGCTTTAAATGACAATATATTCTCTGAGTGCAGTAAGGGTAAATTACACTTCACTCTTCACTCAAATGAAAAATGACAGCGTACAGAAAAAGCAACAGCAAGAGATGGTTCATGTTGCAAAACTGTGAGCAGAAACTGATAAATTCCAGAATTAGGATGTCCTGTACAACCTCACTTTAGATCCTTGAGGAATTAGAGCTCTGCCCTCCACCTGTCTCATTCAACACTTGATGTGTGGAGGTTATGCTCGGACCAAGCTTTGCTGGCAAGCTCCAGTGTCCTCCAAGTGTTTTGCAGCATTTTTAACCAGGGAGTTCCTACCTCTGCTGACTGGCTCCTGTACTAGATTCTCCAGCTAGCTCCCCTTCCTGTTTCTTACCAAATCTTTATCCAGATACCTGGTCCTTCCATCCTCCTGTGGGAAATTACTGAGTTCTTCCAAAGTGTGTGGATCTCGGTCTCTTCCAGCTCTGTGTTGTCATCTCTGCCTTCAAAATATTTTTATTTCCATCACATTTCTCACCAGAATGGGATTTGGAAATGGTTTATGGAGAGGTGTGTAGTGCTGGTACCTGTGTGCATATTGGAAATTGCGTGGATGGATGTTTCATTGCAACCACTGTGATGTCATGGTCCTGGTTAATGATAAAGACAGAAGAATTGTCTGAAATCATTAATCCACTCTATATTTATGGTGATTGAGTGAATAATGGCCAAAAACTTTGTTAGTTTATTTTTCCTAGTCCCCTGAAGGGACTCAATATGTCTCAAATGACAGGAAGTTGGTTCGTTCGGGCTTTTTTCATGCCTCTTTTGACTTTCAAAACGTGGGATTTGTGTCCATTTGCTCTTTAGCTGTGTCTTTTTCTGTCTTACTTGGCCATACATTTGCAATGAAATTGGTGCCTTCCTCCATCATAAAGCAACTTAATTTTTGGTGTCACTTCATCCTGAAGAAACTGAACAGCAGCCTGTGGAACAGCAGTCAGGTAAACACAGCACATGAATGGCTTGGATTCCTGCACTGACACTGAGGTTTAAGGGTGCTGTCCTGTCCTTGTCTTCCTTTCTGCTGTTGGAGTGTGTGCTGAGTACAAGCATATCAGATGGCTGCAGGGTAGAATCTAGACAGAAAGGAGTTTTTTCCATTTCACTAATTATTAATTACACTTTGGAAAGGTAGGCTCAGTCTGTCTTGGCTTTGGAAACAGCCCTTTCAGAGTTGTACAAGATCGGCACACTTGAAACTACAGCCTTGCACCCTGCCCTGGTAATCGTGGGGAGGTGATTGTGCTGGCTAATGGTGATTAAAGAGATAAAGAGCAGCTGTTTCCTCAGTCTGTGGAATCACAAGAACAACCGCGAGAGGTGCTGGCAGCAAATCAGAGCCAGCCTGGCATGACACAAGGTGGGAGGTGTAAAGGCTGTGGTTTGTTTTCTACATAGGAACAGAGCCTGAGAGCTGAGCTTGGAAATAATTTATTTATTTCCTCTTGTTGACACCTCTTACTTTTGTGTTGTCTAATTTCTCTCACTTATGAGTTTTTTGTTTAATTGTCTTACAATCTCTAAACAGAGTTCATCTAGCAGCAAGAAAAATCTTGATCATTCTCAGTTAGCTCTGTTGCAGACCCAGTGATTTCCCTCTGGAAAGGCAGTCAGTGCTGTGTTCACATGTCCTGTCATTTCACTGCTTTCACAACACTCTGCTACACAAGATTCAGTGACCCTCTATGAAGTGGTAGTGTAAATCACAGAATAGTCAGGGTTGGAAGGGTTCTCTGGAGATCACCCAGCCTAAAGCCCCTGCCAAGGCATGGACACCTGGAGCAGGTGGCACAGGAGCATGTTCAGGTGAGGTTGGAATGTCTCCAGAGAGGGAGACTCCAGGCCCTCCCTGGGCAGCTCCCCCAGGTCTCTGCCACTCTCAATGTAAGAAGTTCTTCCTCATGTTAAGGTAGAACTTCTCATATTTTAGTTTATTGCCCTATATAGAATACATAAACCTAAACTTACAAGTCAAAATAAATGATGCTGTGATATCATCAGCTACTTTAATCGTGGGGTTTGCCTTTCTAGTTTGGAAAATCAGTTAAACTTCAGTATGTGCAAAACCTGTGGCTCCTCAGAATTTCCAGACTGATCTTCCTCAAGACTGTGCTTTTATCCACAAATCAAAGGGAAGCCTGAGAAGTGGCAGGATGAGTTCCCTCTGAAAACTGATGATGGTACTTGAGTCTCTCTGCCCTTTCATTTATATGAGCCTCTGCAGAGAGTGTCCAGAGAGATAACAAATAATACCAGCTGGGTAGTAATTCTACTGAGGATAAACAATGTCTCAGCGAGGGTGGGGTGAAGGGCAACTAATTCACAGAGGTTGCCAAAAAAGCAGGTTACATCACATTTCCATAACACTGGTGAGTTGTTTGTTTTGGGTGAATTATCCAATAAACTTTGGCCCTTGCTGATTTCCATAAATAAGTCAGTCACACAGATGAGTTTGCAACATTTGTTATCAAGTGAATATTACAAATGCAATCAGTACAAATGCACTGGTGTGATTCACAGATAGTATGTGGACTTGCCCCTTTTTTTCTTTATCCTAGAGGATAGAGAGAGAAGGGATCCAGATTATTCCTGTGAATTTTGACCTGTGATTGAACCTTCAGTCGAAACTGGTGAGCAGTGATGAAGCTTTGGGGAGCCTAGGCAATATTTCAGTCTTTAGGACACCCAGTCAAACTTGGGGTAACTTAGACAGACTCCCTGATCCTGACTCATCCCAATCCCCCATAAATCATAACTGGGGCCTTTCCAATCTCTAAGCAGTGCTAAATTGAGGTGTTATGTGGGCTGGAAGAGGCAGCAAAGAGTGCTGGGGACTGGCCAGAGGAAAGTTGTGTATGATCTGAGTTCTGGTCTGGAGGGTTGTAGGGAGCATGAGAAGGTGTCTTCATCTCATCCTTCTGCTACCCACTACTCTGGGCATTAGTATTTGTAAATCCAGTGTGAAGGTGCTGTGTACTGATCTCACCAAGACACACAAGTATCTCAGAGGTGGCTGTCAGAGGATGATGCCAGACTCTTTTCAGCAGCACCCTGAGACAGGATGAAGAGGGACAGACATAAACTCAATACCTCAAAAGAAGTTCCACCTCAACATGAGGAAGAATTTCTGTACATTGAGGGTGGCAGAGACATGAAGCTGCTCCCCAGGGAGGCCCTGGAGTCTCCCTCTTGGGGGATGTCCCAAACCCACCTGGACACATTCCTGTGTCACCTGCTCCAGGTGACCCTGCTTTGACAGGGGACTGGACAGGAGCATCTCCAGAGGTCCCTCCCAATCCAAGCCATTCTGTGATTCTGTGATGCAGTTGCCAAAGCAGGGTAAAGAAAAACCCAGAGCAAAGGCACCACCAGTGCAACAAAAATAGTGTAGCTTCATTTTAATTTAGTCCAAATCTGATTTTTCATACCTGAAGCCAGCTCCAGCTGATCAAGCAGCAGCAGATACAGCACATCCCGTGCCACAGCCTCACAAACCACCCTTTCCTGATCCATTCTGTGAGAGAATGGATCAGGCACAGCAAAAGGAACCCTTCCCATTTGGTGTGTGCCTCCACCTTAACCAGTCCTCATGTCTCCTGATCCTTATTTTGTGCTCTTCCTGCAAAGCCTGGCAAAAAGCAGGATTATCTATCTATTGAACACACTTTTTCTAAGAATAATATCTTGATCTCAGACTTTTCTGCTGAAATTTTGGAGGATAGTTAGGTAAGTCTTGGCCATGAATGGTTAAACATTTGAAAGCAGCTAAGAAACTCTGCTCCTTTCCAATCTTTCTCTTCCTAGACCCAAGCAATTGGCAGGATGACCACCCAGACAGACAAAATAATGGCTTCCCTTGCCATGTGGTGTTTTCCAGTCCCTCCTCATGGGCAGGGTATTTCTGGCGTGGACTGTGTGGATCTAAAGCAGCAGTTTGTGCACAAACAGTGTAAATTCAAACCCAGTGTAATGAGATTTTGTCCTCTTGCCATATTCAACTGGCTTCAGAGGGCAGATGCTGTTTTATCTTGCTCGAGGAGCAGGCATAGAGAACTGCAGAGTAGATTTTGAACATTTGTAATTTATAGGCTAAGAAAATCAAATAGTAATTGAATAGGAACTGCCAAACTGTTAAAAAAACTCATAATAGAACAAAAAAATATATTTATTATTATAAAAATGAGCATATCCTTTGAAATTGGTAGGAGAGTGAGAGAGAGTAATTCTAAATGAATATTGTATTAGGTTATTTTTCTTTTATAGACACCTCACTGGAGTGCATCTCAGTTCCAAATTTCTACTTTCTCTGTCCTCTGACAGTTTGTTTTTAAAAAGAGGAAGGACAGCTGAGTGATGTCCGAGAATTTCCTTGCTCTCCTTTAATAGATATTATTTACCATTGCTGCCCCTATTCTTTCATTTAAGGTATGCGTGAAATAATCTGTCACTTCTTGCACTTGAGAAATATCTGAACAAGGCAAAGATTAGACTTTAATTCGGGCTTTATTTAAAACAGGGTGAGATTTCAGTAAACTGTGCATCAGGTCCTAAAAGTCCCTTGTACAAAGATTCTCCACAGCTGGGAAACCACTTAATTAAAGATGTCCCTTGGAGATTTAAAAACCTGTGTTTTCCTTTCCTCGTGTCCATGGTGGGGGACATAGGGCTCAAGGTGGAGAGCCAGCCAAGCAGGGCAGGGTGCCAGGGATTGGTGAGGGTAAAGGTGGGCAAAGATGTCAAGGAACAGTGGGAAACTCTGAGGTCAAGGCAGGTGAGGGGAACAGGTAACCACAGGCAGAGAGATGTGGATAAAGCAGGGCAAGGGTGAGGGAGGGCGAGCTCAGCCTCTTGGATCAATTATTTATCTGTCCACTGGCCTCAGTTTACCCATTTGAATCGAGGGCATAATGCCTTTGTGAAGTTTAAATTATGCTTGTTTTTACCTGAAGCAAAGGGGATTAAGTGATGCAAAAAAAAAAATTGTTTAGAAAGAAAAATAAAGCTCCACAGCATTTTCATAAGTCTGAGGAGCAACAAAAAAGAATTTGGTAAACACAAGCCTAATGCCAACCTTGAAGATGTCCTTTTTCTCTTTGTTTGGGATCCCATAATAAACACGCCAGGTTCATAATTTCAAAGAAATTATGTAATGAATGAGGATCTTACCCCTACTCTAATCATGCTTCATGGTACATAAATCAAGTAGATTGCCTATTAGGCTCATGTCTCCCCAGAAGTGCAGATGCAGTCTCACTCTAAATGTCTTGTCAGACACATCCTTTTGGGCCAGAACATTGTGTCCTCAGCCAGAGTCTGAGCCTGTAAAAACCCCATTGCAAATGGGGAAGGGAGCACCGAGAACCATCCAGTCATGTTCATCCCATAAAACCAGGGATTACTGCAGGAACCTGCAGACATGGAGTGAGTTGATCCAGCAGCAGGACAGCTTGCTGCAGAGACACCCAAAAGCACAGGAACGGGGGTGATTCCTTCAGCCCTCACCTGATGCACAACAACGTTTCCCTAAAGCAAGGGCAGTGTGCTTTGCTCTGGTTGAAGCTCAGGGATTGACTTTGTCTCCATGATTTTGCTGTTTTGGTCATGCCCATACTCTTGGCATTGCTGCAGGTTTCACCTAAGGGAAATGCTAAACTTGATACACCACGGAATGTTCCGACAAATGTCTGTTCCCAGATTTACAGTGTTTCTGTCAAGGGCAAACCCTCTCATGAATGCACCTTGGGCAGCTCCCTCCTGCCCCTCTGAAGTGGTGGCATTGGACTCCAGGTCACCTAGAATGGAACCATCACAAGCTTTGGTGGCAGTCACAGGCCAGCCCTTCCACCTCAGGTTTAAATGTGCTTGTGGCCAATGGTGAGTGAAGGGGATGCCCAGCCTGTTCTGTCACCTTGCTAATTACAGCTGAAGAACCTGATATGATGAGTTGGCAGGAGGAGGTGAAGGCCAGGAAACATCCTTAGAATTGGCCCAATTGAGATGGCACAGGACTGAGAAGATCTGGAGGTCAAAACACTCAGTGCTTGTTGTGGGCTTCTCTGGCTTACAGTAAAAATGTCTGCTCTTTCATTTCTCAACTTCCTCTCATCAAGGTAAAGCCTCTCCTGAAAAATTGTCCAGTTTTTCAGTTTTGATGCCTCTTTAGGACATTGCATGTGCTCAGGGGGCTGGAAAAGAAGTTTGTTATTTCAGTGGGTATGGGCAGAATCTCCTAGCACTAGAAAGTCCTTATAAAATAATTCTGACCATCTGTAGGGCTGCAGTGTTTTCTAAAGACAGCTGGGTCTTCTCTAAGATAGTGGAGAATGAACCAGCAGAGTATTTGAGATTGTAGACATGCAGTAGGTTGTAGTGGGAAGCACTTTAGGAAGATACCTGAGTGGTGCAGCAGGGAGTGCTCAGATTGTCCAGACTCACAGAACCATTTAGGTCAGAAAAGACCTCCAAGATCAGCAAGTCCAACCTGTGACTGATCCCCACCTCGTCACCAGTCCAAAGTGCTCAGTGCCCCACCCAGTCTTTCCTTAAACACCTCCAGAGGTGGTGTTTCCTCCACCTCCCTGGGCAGCACCTTCCAATGCTTAACCACCCTTTCCATGAAGAAATTCCTCCTGAGAGTGATGCTGCACTTCCTTAGAGTGCATGAGCTCTGCCAGACTCAGGAGGGCTTTCCACTGAGTATTCCAGCACCTGCATCCTGCCCACTTCCATTGGATACATAAGGCAGAGCCACCCATGCTGACATTGAGTGCTGCCAGCTCAGGTTTGTGGGGACAAAACTGTTCAGTCTCAGCTCCTGGAACAGCTGTTTCTTCCAGAGAAACCAGTGCAGCTTCATTCATGAGGGCTGTGCTCTGCAGTGTCCCAGAAACTGCTTGGATTTAGGAGATCTGTGGCACAACCTGTGCCGAGAGAGGCTGCCCACAGAACAGGGATTGGTGACTGTCATGCTGTCTCTGCTGGAAGGAGTGGCACAGCTCTTTGTTCTGTTCTGTGGGAGAACAGGGGAACTTCAGTTTCAAGGGCTGTTTTTCCAGCATGTTTTAATCGTGCTGAGGTTACTCCTAAATGATGGAGGAATGGGCTGAGGTACAGTGAAATATGACTTGTGGTAGCTATGGTGTCAGTAGCTGGATTCATTTTTGTGTCATCCACCTGCACTGTTTCAATAAATTAGAGCATTTTCCTGCTGAATTGAGCACGGTGGTGCATAGTCCAACTAGAGATAATTCCACATGTATCTCCTGCCAAGCAGGTAGCAAGCAAAGGCTATGAGTATTTACACCCAGCTTGAATATCTGTGTCCCCATTGTAATCTGTGAGCAAAATAGCACAATTTATTTTATCCTAATGACATGGAGTATATTTGGTGCTTCTAAATGTGCACTGAGATTTTGCATCCATACACACACCTTCACATCCTTCCCCACACTGAGATGATACCCCTTTCTGTAGGGTTGTACAAAGAGGTGTGAAGCACGTAATTCTTCCCAATCCAAGGATCTCCTGCTAGAAAGAAATCCTTAGAAAGAAAATGCCTGTATAGGGTGGTTTTGCCAAAGTAGCAGAGTTCAGGTTTCAATTAGATAAATAAATCAGAAGCAAGATTCTTATTTGACCCCCCTCTGTTTGCAAATTTAATTAAAAGGAAGCAGGAGTCACTGTACAGTGATTACCTCTTATTCTCCTAGAATTCAGCAGTCTGCTTAAGCATCTGGAAAAAATGGGTGGATGTTTTCTTTAGCTTGGTCCAAATTTCAGAGCTGCTTTAATGTCAGAAAAAAATCATCTAGCTTTAGTCCTGCTGAGTCTCATGATAAATATTATTAAATACTGAGTTGTTACCATGTGCACCTATCCTCTACTGAGTCATTGCTCTGTATTTTTGTGTAATTATTGCTGAATCAACCAGGTCTGTCCATTTTTGCATCAAAAGTAACAATTCCCCAGTTATGGAGAAGCTAATGAGAGTAAAAGGCTCCCAGTGATTCCCACCTCTGTACCACCAGTGGGACTGGACTCTGTTGGGAAGGGAGGAAAGTGGGATTGATGTCCCTTCTGCCCCTCTATCAGGAACAGAAGGCTACAGCTGCATGACCTCTTAGTCTCATTATTTTTTGGAAGTTCAGCATTCCTTTGATAAACAAGGCAGGATGAAACTTTCTGTTGGTATAAACCAGCACATTTATCTGTTTTCAGAAATGAAATCTGCCAGAAGACTTCATCAAAAGAATTGACCCAAAGTCTTGGGAATTTGCTACTGGAATATGCATTGGATATTTTTTGGCTGTAGCCTTTCTCTTGAAAACTCACTTTAAGGTTGGTGATACTCCAGAGGCATTCACAAAGACTGTTTTTGGAATTAGTCTGAGATCAGGTAGTCAGAAAAAAGATCACTGGAGATGTCTGGAACTTCAGCAAGGACAGGCCTTATTTAGAGGAAAGGAAAACAGTGCTCCACTTAACTTCCATTTACTTGCCAGAAAGAGAGGGCAGGAGGCTGTGAAATGAATTATTGTAGCCAAGGTGTTTTGTTCCATTTCTGTGGGGTTTTAGTCATTGGCACTACTCCTTTTGGGATGCAACAGAAGGTTTTAAGTCAGCTCACGCAGCCCCTCCAAGGCAGAGGGAGGCAGAGGGAGCGTGCAGACCTGGAGACAGATCCAGCCTCACCCACAAGCTGAGAGCTTCGTGCAGATGGGCTCCTGCCAAGAGGCTGTAGCAGCCTTGGAAAGCTTCTAAAATCTGGCTCAAGACATATGGGGTGTGTTTGTTGATTCCCTAACCCAGCAGTGATCTGGGCTGTTCCTTTTCTTGTCCCCTCCACGCAGGTGATGCCTGTTCTGGCTGCACTGTCCATGGAGCACAGAGCTTTCTGCCTGGGATGTGCACAGCTATAAAAGCTGTGTGCACTGACTTCACTCTCCACACCTGTTTGGGATGCTCAACTCAAAGCTGACAAATATTTTTGGAAAAAAAATTTTTTTTGCATAAGGCAGCAAATCAGAGGGGAGACAAAAGCTCACAGAACTGATTTGTTCACTCAGGATCCTGAAGGGGCACCCAGAAGTTGTATAAATGCAACATATTAAGAACTTTATCTTGTATGCAAAGATCATTTTTGTTTACAATACTAGGCACCAAGCCGGAGGAAAAGCAAGGAAATGCAGGAGACAGACCCCAGAGCTTTTACTATATTTGTAAGGAGGGAGTGAGAGCACAGCACCAACTTCTGGCTTCCTTTACTGAAGTTTAAGATGGCCACCTAATTTTCCTGAGAGGGCCCTAAGCTTGTTCAGTCCTACTTTTAAACTGGCATTTCTAGAATAAATTACACCTCCCGTTTTATTACCATGATCATTGCCATTCTCTCTGTTTGATTGTGTGACAAATTGTTGGGTTTACTCTATGAAGATTTAACAATAAAAGGTTTGGATTGAAACATAATGATACTGTGATATTGAGATAGAGTAAGACTTCCTTCTTTTAACATCAGGCATAAAAAATCAGTTGTAGTCTCAGTCTGGAGTCTGTTGGTAGCCAGTGAAGAGAGAGGTGCTTCTAGATGATTCATACTGCCCAAAAATAGGTGCCTAGGGCTGCCTGAATGATTTTCCCAGAGGAGTTATCTCTCCATGCAGCCAATGAAAATCTGCATGACCAGCTTGGATGGCATGTCTGCATTTTAGCTGGTTACGTATTTGTGAGAAACATGTGCTGAAAGGTATTTGGTTACAGTCCTTTGGGGCTTCTCTATTTCAGTCAAGGTTTTGGACCCACCTAGAGATCGAGTTAGGTCACAGCAAAGTGGACAGAAGCCAATAGTAAAGATAATTTCATTCCCAAGGTAAAAAAACACTCCACGAAAGACCTGGCCTTGCAATGAAGTGTGCACTGAGTGATGTGTGTGAGGATCAAAGGGAGCAGAAGTGCCCTAATGCAGACACAAATCCCTGTCTACTCCAGAGATGCTGAATGTTTTGTGGGAGTTGAGCTATCACACAGCATGGCTCTGGATCTTGTGGGAGCCTCTGAAAGATGTGGTTTCCCACAGGAGCTTCTGAGATGACAAATTATAACTGTATATTGTTATCTTTCACGTCCAATTTATTAGACTGACTTGCTGACATCTGGAGGTTTTCATTAAAATATTCTAATTTCTCCCTTTTTATCAGTAATTAAAAACTAAAGTGGAACAACCCGCCTTCTAAATGTGCTGCTTAGTAATTACCCCTGTAAGAATCCCTTTGCTGTCATTAACAGATAGATGGTCCTTTGCTGGGCCTGCAGAGTGATTGAGCTGATCCATCTATCAGGCTGGTGTTTACATCTTTCTGATTCATCCCTGTTTCTGTCCTTTTGATGTGGCCACAAGCCAGGCACCAGGACCTTTTCCCTTGTGTACCACTCAATCCCTCTCTTGACACCAGGAGCAAGAATGGGGCAAATGACAGAAAAAATGAAGATGGGGAAATCAATCATGCACGTTGGAGCCCCTCCAAAAGGAAGCACTGGCATCCTTCTTGAATGAGGGAGCTTTTCTGACTTGGTGGAGTTTCACTGCAGCTCTGAGAGCTGCCTGCCTGGGGACACTGGGCTGCAGTGGCTGCTGCTGGAAGGAGTCACTGAGCAGCAGATATTCCCCAAATCTCACTGGCACAGCTCACGGGATCCACTGCCTCTGCTGTATTTCCCTGAGGAAGGGAACAATCTGTACATTTTTCATTTTAATTGTTAGCCCCATCAACTTCCTCCTGCTCAGAATCGCAATTCCAGCAGGGTGGTGATTTTTTCCCCGGGCTAATCGCTGCAGCTTTAGATGCCCTCATTATTCCAGAGCCAAAGCATCAGCACAGAGGATTGTTCTGGGCAGTGTCCCATGCAGGACAGCTCTGTGTCACATGGGGCTGCACTGATCACAGATAACCCGAGCTGAAACCAGCCTGGATGAACATCAGGTGTCCTTTTGCTGCCCTCTTTCTTCTGCTTGCAAACTTCTCTCCTTCATGTATTAGTTGAGTCACTTCCCCTTTCACCTAAGGGACTCAGCCCTTAATGAATGGATTTACTTAAAATCAGATTATTTCAGAAAGATTCACTGTAGTCAAAGCCTCTTGAATTTACTGCCCTACTAGACACCAGAGAACAGCGGTTTGGGGTTGGTGGTTTGTTTTTGTTTTTTTTTTTCCAGAAAGCTTTTAAAGGTGGTTTAATGAATGTACAGAAATTATCTGTTCAGAATATCAGTCCCAGCAGATTTATTCCTACACTAGATCTCTTGCTTTAACAGGCAAAGATAATTGTGTTTTCCCTCGTTTTACGCAATGCAATTCATTTTCCATCAAAATCCAGTTATTCTTCCCAGGTACATACTTAAGATTGCTATTTTAATAAAGAAAAGATAACTGAACAGTTTGGATGGGCACATTGTGCTGAAATACAGAGATCAAAAATATCAGCAGGCTGTCTTTATGTTCCAAAATACTGTCATTTTTAGGTCTAATGCAATTTGGCATTAGGAGCATAAGGAGAATAGGCAATATTAACATAAGATGAGAATCATCAGAGACAACATTTCATGCAGCACTCCTCATTCAAAGTACTTTTTATTTAATCTCACAGCGCCAGTATCTGAGACTTATTTATCGGCTTCCTTGTAAGCACCTTAAGCAAAAGTTAAATTACTTCTCAGTCTTAGAAATTAGATAAGACAGAGAAAATAATGTGTGAGAAAATTAGACATTTTCACTTTGGCAAAGGATTAGAAGCAGGTGTCTCAATGATCCACATTGTCAGATGTATTCTTTGCTGTTTTTCTGAATGGTCTGGAAAACTGGATGAGCAGCAAAATCGGAACTTTTGGAGATTGCACAAAGTGGTTGAAGGTCACTGAGGACTAGGGATGGCTGTGAAAACTTTTAGAAGACCCTAGGAAAGTGAGATAGAAATACAAGAGCAAGCAGAATCTTCTGTTTGTAATAAACACAAAATAATCAGAATTTAGTGGGGGGAAAATAAGGAAACAACACCAAAAGCCAGCCATTCATAAAAGCTGAAAATCACTCAGGAAAAAAGAAAAAATAATGGATCATCATTGGTGACAGTGAAAATCCCTACTTAAAATGCAGAGACATCACAGAACCAAGTTGTATGAGTACTGTACAGCCCAGGATGTGAAACAGGCTCTGCAAATATTACAACACTCCTTGATAAACCAAGCTTATCAGCATATCTGAAATACAGTACTAATTCTTGGTTATCTTTTTAATTGAAAGTATTTGGCAGAAATAGAAAGGTCTGGAATTGGGACGTTGAAATTACCAGATAAAAGTGTTCATGGGAAGCGAAGCTCAAAAGATCGGAGCTGTCATTTAGAGATGAATAAAAGGAAAAACACTGGAGAGAAGGTTACTCTTTTAGTTAAGCCTATTCTTTCTTCTCAAGAAGAATAAAAGGAATTTAATTAAACTGAGCATTCAAAACAGATCAAAGAGGACTCTCCTCCACAGTGTACAGCTAATGATGAGGTCTCCATACAAGGTATAATTTTGTGCAGGATTTACCTACTGGCTGCTCCATCTACTCCCACTTCTGTCCCCATTTCCTCTTCTCCAGGAACTTTTGCTGCTGTCCACTCTCCGTGGCTGGCAACTTACACAGCTCTACTCCTAAATTCCACAGCAGCTCCCCATGCCACAGCCTGGGAAATCTTTGAATTATGCTGTGGGTTCATTTACAGCTAAAAATACTGCACCCAGTAGGGAATTGTCACAGGCCACCTGTAGAGCACCTGCCAACACATGCTTCTTAAATCACGCGGGCTATCTGATCCTGAACATAATCAGCTAGAGGGCCCAGATTGTTGAAATAATACTGATTTTCACCTCCCACGTCTGGGTTTGAAACTTTAAGGATGTCATTAATTCAGCCTCTCTACTACCCCTATGTCCTAGGTATTATTAGACTGATGCCTCATGTAACCTTTTGGAAGTCACAGTGTAAAGAGCTACCAGGGATAAATCTCTGAGAGTCTCTTGAAAACCCCACTGTTCCTTTAGCCATTAACCCGCATCTTTCCACAGTAAAGTCTTTTTCCTACTCTTCTATGAATTTCTAGGCAGGGCACTGCAATTGCTGCATGCATCAGAAAAAATCTTGTTGCAATCTCACGTCATATTTGGCATTCCAGTGGCTCTTGGCCAAGACATTTTGACAAATGTGTCAACTCAGCTGTGTCTTACACCTCTTCTTCTGACTAAATGGACAATTCTAGCTGGGTTGAATGAAGTATTGGAGGGACAACTGGGACTCGGAGTGATTTAACATTCTTTTCAACCCTACAAGGCCTTCTTGAAAATGAATTAGAAGAGAACACAGCATTTTAATTTTTAAGCAAGAGCTCTGTATGGTAAGGTGCAAAAGCCCATGGAAGGCAAAGGAAAGTCATGTTGACCTTGACCATTCCAAAGTTTGGATCTTCCCTTTGTGACTGCTTTAGCAGTAAATGCATCACTGAATTGTCTCCTCAGTGGTTCAGGAATTACATTTTTTGCTTCCTTGGTGCTTCTTTATGCAGCCATCTAAAATTCCTATTAGAGAATCACAGAAGGGCCTGGACTGGAAGGGACTTTAAAGATCATTTCATTCCCACCCCCTTTCATGGGCAGGGACACCTTCCACTATCCCAGCTTGCTCAGAGTCACATCCATCCTGGCCTTTGGCACTGCCAGGGATTGAACATCCTCAACCTCTCTGGGCAGCCTGTGCCCGGGCCTCCCCACCCTCACAGTAAAGATTTTATTTTTCTAATATGTCATGTTTTCAGCTGCTTGCATGCTACCAGGAACACAGTTAAACACTGCAAGGTAATGGAAATATCAGCATTGTTGGCACATGTTCTTGGGTGCAGTGGCTAAATCTGGGACACACTTTTTTTATTTTCCAGCTGCAGAAAGGGAAATGTAAAGTCTTGAACCTCTGAATGTTACCTGAATGCCATTTTTTAAAAAACAGTATAAGTCCTTTCTGTGTGGAAAGGACCAGTGATCTACAATGCCTTGGTATTCTGCTCAGAGAAGCTGTGGCTGTGCCATCCCTGGCAGTGTCCAAGGCCAGGCTGGATGGGGCTCTTAGCAGCCTAGGATAGTGGAAGGTGTCCCTGTCCATGTCAGTGGGGTCAGACTGGATGAACTTTAAGGTCTCTTCCAAGCCAAACCATTTTATGATTTAGGTGGTCAGCTCCCGTAACCATTGATTTTTCTAAAAGTGAATGAATGTCTGTACTCAGTGAAAACCAGGCCCTGTTGCAGTAACACCATCTTCATTCTGCAAGGTCAGTAGCATACCTGGAAAATCTCAACTTCTCTCTTTGTTTCTTGTCTTTTGTTCTGATGAAATTCCAGAAAAGAGGGCGGGAACAACATGGGTCAGAGAACAGGGAAAGACAGGGGTGTTTATAATGCCTGGCTATTTTTTTCAATACAGTTTACTGGTGGTGATCAATTTAGTGCTGGGAGAGTTAAATACAAAATCCTGTGCAGTCCAATGCCCAGTAAATGAATGCAAATAGAAATAACACCTTGATCTTCTCTAACACCAATTAGCCCCCCACAGAAGTCTCAGGAAAAGAACCCAGACAGAGTGGACATTGCTGGATCCTTGGTGCCAGGGCCAAGGCAGCAGGAGTGGCACAAGGGATAGTTCTGTTGTTGCTCGACCTGCCAAATACTGAATAAATCATCAAAGGCACTTGTGAGCAGTTACATTACTAAGAGGGATAAAAAAAGCTAAACTAAATCAGCAGGGATAATGTTGAAAACTATTGATTGTGTGCACTGACAGTACTTACAAAACATCTTGTTGGTTTTTTTTCTTGCAGCATAATTTTGGTGATTTTTGTAGGGTCTCACCCCATCTGTCACTCCATGCTGCAAATCCCTTGCTTTAGTTTCCAGCACGATTTCCATGAACAGGAAGGGTTCATGAATCTGAGTTTGGGTTTTTTGCTTTTTTTTTTATTTTATTTTTTTCCTAATCTTTGCAAAACAATAATTTCTTCAAGAAATGAAGAAATTTGGCTCTGTGGTGACACCAGAGGTTGTCAAACTTATCAGCACAGATTGATAGGTGCATTTTAATAATAAAGTTTATTTTAATGGTTCTCATCTCTGGTGCTGCTCAGTAATTCCACATTTATATTGATGCACATTGAGGTGTGTATAATTTATAAATTTCCCTTATATATACACCAGTATACAATGTTTAAGAGAAAAAAACCCATTGCTGCATAGGTCAGTGATTTTACCTCGAGAGCTCTTCAGAAGCAATATCCATTTTGCCTGAGGAAGGAAGGGATATTAAAAAGATTTGCAGGCTGCTCTCCCTCTCTCAGTTTGCTTCCTTCTAAGCCACAGGCAAGTCACCTGCTGGAGTGGGAGCTGCTGGGATGTTGCAAGGGTCAGCAGAACTGGTCAGATTGGATGACCTGGAGGCCAGCAGGAGGTAATGATCAGATTAGCTGAGTCAGAAAGGCCAACAACAGCTCTATTTATACCATGGCTCCCCTTCAGAGGAGCTCACCTAATCAGATCTGTCCCCAGAAATATGTTTATCCTGTCTGGAGCCTGGCTTTCAAAGGAATATTTTTAGATCCCAGCTCCCTGAGAACCCAGGAGTGCTGAGATACCAAAGGCCCTTTTGATTTTCCTCGTTATGAGAGCATTCTGAAATTGAAATCCAGATTCTAAATGCCTAGTTTTAATGCAGGTAAGGAAAGCTGTGCTTCTGCCTCAGTCCTGCTGTCAGCAAGAAAACCTTGTTCCAGTTCTTTCTGCAGACTTGTATTCTCCATAGACTTTGATAAATTTGTCCCTCAGCTTTGAGCATCTTCTCTGTGCAGAGAATTGCTGCCCTGCAGGAGGTCACGGAGGTGTGTGATTTCTGCCACCAGGAGAAATGCCACCAGAGGAAATGCCTGTGCTTCCCCTCAGTGCTGAAGGATCAGGGCAGCATTCCTGGGCTTGCAGTCTGCATCCCCAGAGGTGTGTTGTTGACCTCACTGATTTTTACATTCCACTGAACAACCAGATGGCAGCAAAAAAGCCAAAGCAGCTCAAAGCTTTCAATGACCTCGAAATGTGAGGAGAAAGTCCACTGAAGTCATATATAAGGAGACAAAACAATTCCCATTTCCTGCCTCTGAGGTGCAGCTTTCTCCCCAGCTGATTACATTTGAATCTTTTCCAAAAATTAACCCATTCTGGTGACCTGTTCTGATGGTCTAAGGCATTATGTGCAGAAATATTCATGAATAGGTGTTTCTGGAGTTTTTCCTCCAAAATCTGTGTTTGTGGGTCACACCAGCACATCTGGTGAGCTCTCTCCTCCTTCCCTGCACATCTCAGCTCTGCAGGTGATGCTTTTTACAGAGAATATCACAATGCAACAAACTCAACTTCACTTTGCAGTTTATTTGTCAAAAACAAAGTCAACTTTTTTGTTTGCATTTTGAGAAGTGCCTTTAAATCCTGGATTTAACACATAAGGAAGCCAAAAGACCTGGGAAGAGTGAGGTGTTACACTAAAATTTACAGAGCTATTCAAAGCACAGCTTTGGAAGCAGCTTTAACTGATAAGCCAAAAATGTCTGCTGCACTTCAGCAGCACAGAGGGAGCTGCACAATTGCTATAAACCAAGAAGGAAAAGTGCATCTCTCATCAGTAAAGCTGTTGGCTGCACTTTGCTTTGCACTACATTTGTATCCCTGCATTTGTCAGCTTTTCTTGCCTTTTGTTTTGACATGCTGTTATTGCGGCAAAGAAGTCAATAAACACAAGTTTCCAGTACTTTTCAGATTGTGATTATGATATAATGTTGCCATTAAATCCTTTTTTTCGGTATGCTGCCTCATCCAGAGGGATCTTTTGGCTTCTGTTAAACTCAATTTTTACAGTGAGCCACGAGCTCACTAGAAAGAGCAAGGACCACAAGGCCCAGTTCCCAGAGGTGGTGGTGGTTACCTGAAGGGAAGGGACAGCAGGTGGAAGATGGTTAAATCCTTAAGACAACCCTGATGCCATTTCACACCCCTGTTCTCATTCTTTGACCAAAAGATGATGGGTAGGTAGTAATCTGTGACAACTCTGGCTGGAAATTATTCTGCAGGCTGGGTAAAAAAGTGTTTCTGTGTTATTCCTGTGTCAGTCCTCCTTTTCTGATATGAACAGTATCAGCACAAGGAGGGAAAAAGGAATTGTTTAGGGTGGGACGAGGCGTAACCATGGGCAATGGGAGGAAACAGAGCAAAGCAATGTCTAGGCTGACTATCAAGAAAAACATCCCAACTCTGAAGCCCTAAAAGGCTGTTAAATATCTCCCAAAGGAAGCAGTGGGAACCTTTATCAATGAGTCATTTCAAACTTTGAAGGACAAAGCCCTGAGTGTGGGGAATGGTTCTGTGCTGGCAGGGCATGAAGGGTCTTTCCCATTCCTCCTCACTGACTTCCTGCTCTCACCCTCCTGAGAGAAACAGAGCCTGAAAAACACAACGAGACTGGTGGTTCCCTTACACAGGCACACAGAAAGGAAAACAACATCCTTTGAGATTGGGAGCCTGGGAAGTCTTTTATAAATTAGTTTCAATAACATGACAGATGATAACAAGTTTTAGAGTAATTTTCTTTCTTTTTTCCAGCCACATGTGTCTGGCCTGGCAGGAGCTTTCTTGTGAATTAATGAAACATCAAGGCTGCACTGCCAGCCAGATTGGAGTGGTGTGTTTCCAGGAGAGAGCCTGAGCTGGCAGACCCTCAGCTGCTACAAATCAATTAAGTCCCTGTGATTCCAGCAGAGAGGGCCACCGACTTACAGCTGCAGAGGATCCAGCCCACTCCACATTGGAACAGAAATACTGCTTTCATTTTGCCGAGAGCTGGACTATTTAAAATTTAAATCCTGTTAAATTTTAAAATCCCAATTTAATTTAAAATTCCCTTTGCAGTTTCTTCTAGTGACAGCATTTCTCATTTTTGCTCCAAAGAGCTGAGACCTTACCTTTGCCAGAGACTGCCACATCCGGGTTTGCAGGGCTTCACTGCCCTGTGGCTCACAAGTGTGTTGTGTCTTGCCCTCTGATTTTTTGATGAGCCCAGTTTCTTGCTTCTCTTGGTCAAATAACTGCAATAAGAAGAATCATAGAATCATGGAATCAAAGAGTGGGTTGGGTTGGAAAGAACTTGAAGATTCTCCGGTTGCAGCCCCATGCCGTGGGCAGGGACACCCTCCCCTAGACCAGGCTGCTCACTGCTCCATACAGCCTGGCCTAAGTAGCATCAAAAATCAACCAGCACTCTCCAAATTTCCTTAATCCCTGGAACCTGCCTTGGTGCTGGAAGGAGTGGAAGCATGATGTAGAAGGAGCCCCTTGTCTATGGGAAAGCCCTGATGCTCAGGCAAAGACAAAAAGTGTTCCTAACAAGCATGGCCCAGCCCTGCGTGCCCTTTGTGTGTGCTGGAGGCTTCAGTTTTGGGAAGAGAGGATTCTCCCAGCTCCCTGGACAGACTTTTGGACACGTTGCAGGGTTGTTGCAATGCTTGTATTTGTGGGGATTGAGTTTGACCGCAGCTGTGAAGAGAAGCACAATGTGTGAGTGTGCAGACCCTGGCTGTATGTCTCAGATTGACAGGTGAGTGCTTTACCATATTGAGAGTTATTTCATGGCATCTGTTCTGCAGTTAGTTGGGCACCAGTGAAGAAGAAAATCCTCCTCTCCCTCAGCTCATGGCTGTGAGGGAAGGGGCTGTCCTGGAGAGCTGCACGAAAAAGCAAAAGAAGAGACGACAGTGTTGGGAGGGGGACAGGAGGCCAGGGGTTAAAGCAAGAGGAATGACGGATAAAGGGAGCTTGGAAGGGCTGAGGAGGTATTGTTAGACCAGGGAGAGCAGTGCCTGTGCCCATAGGGAAAGCTGCACCCCCGAAGGGAGCACCACATCACAGACTGTGATACCTGTTCAGTTCACCGCTCGCTTTTTTGTAAAGATGGGAGATTTTGAGCTTCCAACCAGCAACTGGGTTTGTAATCTGGCAAAGAAACTTTAAAAAAACCCCAAAACAACAACCCAAAGCATGTCATCACAAAATTTTACAGCACATGCACTTAGCACCTTGCTGCAAAGCCCAGCTGAGAGCCAACTTTCCAGTGTAATTTTTCCTGCACAGCTGCCAAGCAGCATGTGGAAAGAGCCATCTGTGGTGTCTTACAGGGGCATTTCCTGGTCACAGCTTCCAAGGGATAACCCAAAAACTGAGTTCTGTACATGCCATTGCCCAGAAGGGCTTGAGTTTTCACAAGTTAAAGCCGAGAGAACAACTGATCAGTCCTGCTATATAGTGTGCTCTGTCTGGATCTGGAGCTAATCAGACACTTGGCAAAATTAACATCTCCTAAATAATTCATAATTCAATTTATAGTTTAAAAATTTTGCTTTAAAGAATTAATAGCATGTCCATCAGGCTCTGTTCATTAAATATTTTTGGGTCAAGCGATATCTTAGATGACCAAGATCCTGATGATGCTTATTTAAATCTCCAAATGAGCAATTGCCCCCAGGAACAAATGATTAAGGGAAATGGTGCATTGCCCATCCCTGAGAACACTGGTCCAGCCTGAGCTCCTTTTTGGAATGCAGGCTTTAGCCAGGCATATCTTGTGCAGCACAGAAGAATGTCTGGAGGAAAGTCCATATGCAAGAGGCCAGACTATGTGATCTAATGGTCCCTTTGGCCTCAGAAGTTTGAATCACTGAATTTAAATCTATGAAAAAGTGTCCCCAGCCATAGGAATGAACTGGCTCGGTTGCAAATAGGTCAATTAAACTCAAACTGACAACCCTCTGGGGTCATCATAAAAGTTACAAATTGGATTGAAAGGTATGTAAGTATAATTAAACTTCGGTAGTTCCAAGCAAACGCAGAATTTCTCTCTTCCTGTCCACCACTCCTGTGTGATGTTCCTGTGCTTGCCTAAAAAAGCACAGGATGCATTATTTTCATATCTCTCTACAAAGGCCTCTAGTTGGGACACAGAGTGAGCATGAGGCTGGAGCTGGACTGACAAGTGGAAGGCCCAGTCTGCTCTGGGCAGTCACAGATGTCCCCTCCAGGTGTTAAGCCAGGTAATTCTCATGTTGAGCAAAGGAGGGACCCTGTCACCTTTATCCTTTCACTTTCCTCTCCTCTCCCACTGCTGACACAAGTCCTACCCCTGTGCTCTCATTTTCTCCTTCTCACAGCTTCTCATCCCCTCTCCCCCTCATCCCTCTCCTGTTTCTCCCTGTATCCCATCTCACTTTAAAACGCAAAGCTGCTCTAAACTCTGAGGAATTTGATTTTAGAGGAATCACACACTGCCTGAACTGAGTCAGGCTCTGATTTACTCTTTTTTTCTGGGACAAAGACAACCAGCAATGGAAAATGATGCAAAAAGCTGGGTGCCATAGAAGGGCGGGCTGTGAGATCAGCCCCCAGGAGCTGAGCAGGGCCAGACACAGGCAGGAGCAGAGCATGGCTGCAATGTTCACAGTGCCATCTTTTGGATAAGGTGGAAAACTGTACTAAGTTCCCAGTGCCATCCAGGAACTCTCCAGACAACCCTGCCAAAGGAAAATATGCTTTTTATTCTTGATGTTGTCAAAATTGCTGCCCCGATTCCCCTAGGAGTTTTTATTGGGAGAAGTTATTCTTCCCTTCAAATTCAGAACTGCTCTGTGGTGTGACTGCACTGCATCCAGCCTCTCTCCAGTCTGCTGCATTTCAGCAGTGCAGCACAGGGAAAACCACTTTGGAAGAGATTTTCCTGCATAAACTCTCGTGCTTGATGGAAGCCTCTGTGGCTCCTGATGCTGGAAAGCCTGACCATAGGCAGGAGAAGTACTGATGCAGAGGGGGAAGCAGTTCCAACATTTGCCTGGGCTGATTCAGCTTTAGAACTGAAATAAGGAAAAACTCTAAAACCCCAGCATGCCGTGATGTAATCCTATACTGCCCCATGTAACACACCAGTGATGCTGTGGTGGAAATGAACGCTGCATCTCCACTGGAACTGGACTTTGAAATTCCATTAAAAGACCCGAATCCTGGAGGGGTCTTAACTGAGAATACACTCATCCTCAGTAGTCATGCTAAAGCTAACTGTGTCTGAGCCAAAATTCTGTAAATCCAAGTCAGCTCTGTCTCTTGTGCCTAATAATATGAAGCAAGAAATAGCCTAGCCTTAGAAAAGCTGTGGAATTTGGCCTCAGCCCGTATTGATTATCTAGCTCATAAATGGAGCCCAAACTTCTGGTTCTTGCCCAAACAACAATCATCTTGGAACTTCCTGCCTACAAATCAGACTGGCAGATACTGGATGTGCTGAGTTTGTTCAAACTCACATATCCCAGTTTTCACTGAGCTCCCTTTTGTTTACAGACACTTTTCTGCAATTAGAAAAGTCTTTTTCTAATTGCACGTTCTTCATGGAATCAAAATACGCAAAGACTTGTAGGGGTTTTCTCTGGTTAAATCCTACTGCCGTGAAATTAATGAAAAGATGCTGCTGATTTTATTGTAATCAACTTTTCCCCACTGGGAAATTCTCATCTTTGCAGTAGCTGCTAGAAAGCAGTGCTGCATGAAACCAGACTAACTGAGCAATGTGATGAAACAGAGGGTGTTCAGCCAAACTGTCCCATAAATGGGAGTTTAGCAGATATATGTGAGCTACTTCTATCAGCTCAGTGAGGAGAAATTGCAACTCTCTGGTCACCCCTGCATGCCAGCCTCTGTCATCGACCTGCAGCAATTATTGCTCCAGCCCCTGATTGTTCCCATCAAAATCAGGATAAATAAAGCTGGCAGAACATAGCCTGGAGTGCTGTCACCCTGAGCAGAAGGTTAGGACATGTTTGCAGTGCTGAGAATTACCATCATCAATTGTCTGCACCCAGCTGAGTTTCCCTCTCCCATTTGGCCACTGCTGTCAGTTGCTGGGTGTTGATAAGGGCATTTTGGCCACACAGGTAAGTGAAGTCTGCCAAGAGAAGCTGTGGCTGCCCTGTCCTGGAAGTGTCCAAGGAGCTGGGTGGAGCTGTGGGCAACCCAGGATAGTGGAAGGTGTCCCTGCCTATGGCACTGGTAGGAACTGGATGAGCTTTAAAGTCTCTTCCAAGCCAGGCTCCTCTATGGCTCTATGATTCTGTGACACCAGGACCTCTCTCAGCACACCTGTGGCAGCAGAACAATACTGTCTGGAAGGCTGCTTTACCTTCTTATCCCTATTTCCCTGCCACACTGAGCTGGAGATGGGGGCTAGGGGGTGGAAATACCTTCACTTGACATGGTGGTGTGGAATAGAAAACTCTTGAGCACAGCTACTTTCCATGCAGATGGAAAGCCTTTGGATTTGGAGATGGCCACTGCCTAGGCTGGAGTTTTCTCAGAACTGAATGCCAGGGAAAGGACAAAGCATTCACCAAGGGGGGGAATCAGTCAGTGGAAGGTACAGGTGCCTTTGAAAAAAGAGTTTCTACTGCAGGGCAAGCTTGGCCAACAGCATGGACTTGTCCCAGGGCACTTAGAGCTTCTATCTGGGCACCTGAGACCCCAAGAAAACCATTGTGAGTGATGAGTACACTGAGCACTGTAGTGGACTTGGAGGGAAGCTCTTAAACTGGTGAGAACATGCCTGTGCTGTTCTATAAGTAAAGTAACCCCCTTTCAGCTGTTCTCTTCGTGTGCTGTCTGAAGTGCTTTGATCCCTTGGAAAAATGTGTGCATCTCTCCAGCTTCACAACCCTGCAGATGTGGGTTGTATGCTGGGACACCAGAGATGATGTTTTGAAGCCATGTCACGTATGCAGGTGAGAGAGAAAACCCTCCTGAGGGTGATTTTGTTGGGAAATGCCAGGTCCTGAGAATGGATGCTTTTTGTGTGCAGCAAATGTGGCCAGGAAAAGCAACCCTAGAGACTTGTTCAGATGAAGGGAAGCCTTAGAGAAAACCAATCCAGCAAAAGGGGTTTTACTAGGTGGCAGATGGATTGAATTATTCAAGCTTAAGCTAATACAAACTTTCCATGTCAGACACTCTGAGTTTCACTTCATGAGGACTGAAGTGTTCTGGGCAGAGTCTCTTTAACGTGCTGCTGAAGTTTGCACATGCAGATACACGTATTTGGGGCTGCTATAATAATCCTCCTGTGTGAGAGGGAAACTATGAGCAACAGAGGGAGAAAAGGACACTTTTGAAAACTAAAATATACTTCAGAAACTGATGTATGCTTTGAAAAATAAAAGAATTTTATCTCTGAAGCTTCCTGGGTTTTGACCTGATGCCAGTCTGAATCCTGTTTTGCAATTTCCACTCTGCCATCTCAACTCTTGCTCTCAGGGATTTTTGCCTGAGTGGGATTAGGAGAGCTGGGGCCTTGGACAGCAGAGCTGCCCCTCCCCCAGGGACAGTCTGAAAGACAGGGTATGGCAGTGTTTTTTCCTAAAATGTGACATTACAAATACCCTTATCTATTTAGGAAAACAGCTCACCCTGGCAAAGCAAGCCATGCATTTTGGACCCTAAATCTTCAGGACCCCTGCTTAACTTTATTCTTACTCCTTGAAACAAGCTTTGCACATGTAGTTTGCAGGACAACGAGCACATTTTTTTATCACCCATAACCCAAATGACAGCTTTTTGCTCTGTGAGTCTCTGTGCTCTTGAGCTAAACACTATCAATTCAGCTGATAGAGTTAACAGCAAAAATGCAGAAGGAAACAGAGTTGGCAAAATAGCTTGTGATTATTATCTGAGGGCTGGGTGGAGTAGCTATTGGAGAGGCAGCAGCTGGGAGCTGGCTCTCCAGAATAGAGAAGCTGACATTACAGAACTTCTTTCCCTTTTAAATGCTTTGGTTTTCTCTGAACTTTCCAACTTCCCGAGAGGGGTGGAAGCTATGTGACCTGCAAACCTCGGGGAGACTGATCCCAGCTTTTAGATCAAGGAGCTCAAAGTGACAATGGGAACAGAGAGGAAAAACAAATGCTTCTTTTAAGGAATGCTCTTTGAATTATTTATCTGCATGTTACCGAAGTCTGTTTTGTTCCTCACTGTACTAGCTATGGGGCTGTCTAATTACAAGTATTTAAGACACAAATAAATTACCTTGCCAGCCATGATAAATGCTGCTTGTAAAGCTTACTGCTTCTGCAACTGCAGCCAAGAAACCTTAATAGACCACCTGTTAGGTGAGATGCAAATTTATCACTAGCATGTTATAAATAATCTGAATCCCAGGGAACATAGGTGATGCTTCTTTAGTGTCCTGGAGACTCCTAGCCATACTTATATATTTGCTACATACCTCGTGCCAGTTCCTTAGGGATGCAGCAGGGCTCATCTTTAACTGGATGCTTTGAGAACCAGCAGGGTACCGTGAGGACAACGACCTGGCTTTGGGTGGGTGTCCAAAGCTGTGCTGATCAAATGCCTTGGGAGCTTTGTACCTGTTTTTTCCTGGGCTCCCCAACCCTTCATGCTTTCTTTCCTGCCTTCAGAAGGCATTTTGTGACATCCCCACTGATACACAGGGGTTGTGCTGGGGGAAAATGACAATGTAGAACATAAGCATCAACACAAAGTGACTCCATGGGTAGAGGTGATGTAGATAGAGGCAGACTTCTGAAAATACCTGACAGACTTCAAATGTCAGGTTGCTTTTTGAGCCCTAAATAACCCTGCTTAGACTGCTGCTTTTGTTTTTTCATGGCTGCAAATTTAACTCCTTGCAAAGGTGTCCTGTGATCTTTCAGCTCAAAACCGTCATAGCTGTGCGTTTGCATTTTAGACACGCTGTCTTCCAAAAGCATCAAAATGGCCTGGAGCAAAGGTCTGCTGTGGCTGAGGAAAAAGCACAGTCACAATGGGATGCCAAAAACCATCTCCCCTGAGGCTGCAGTTGGATGCAGAGCCATCAGCCCAGACTGCAGCCAGGAACTCTCTGGCCATGAGCAGCTGGGGGCAGGAAATACTGCTCAGATGCAGCCAGAGCCACAGGTGCTACACCTTAAAGTGCCTCTCTCTGGGAGGAGAAAACATTTTCATCCCACAGACTCCTGCCTGGTCATTCAAGGCAATTCTCTAGGCTTCAAACTAGGCTTACACAGAGCAAGAATGGAGCCTAGACTTGGTGTGAGTTGTAGGAAAGGACTGGACCTGCTTAGGCTGTGTAGGGTGCCAAGGGATGGCCGCCTGCTCCCTAGAATGGCACCTCAATCCTGAGATACAGCCCGAAACATGGGCTGAGGGAGGAGCCCAGGCCAGCGTAGGGTGTGTTAGTTGTCCTCTGTTTGCACTAGGATCTCGGGGCTGTGGGCAGGGCTACCCCTCCATCAGCCACGAGCTGGAATTTGCCATGTAAAGCGTTAAGCTAAACTTTCGCAGCAGTTTCTGAGACTTTTTTCTGGGGCACACTGTGCTTCCTCAGCAGTTTTGGGAGAACGCCGTCGGGATGCCAGCAAGCTGGCAGCACTGAGCAGCCGGAGGCACTGCTTGAAAGCTCTGCTCTGCATTAGCACTTCAGTGGGGAGAGGCTGCAGGAGAGGTTTACCTGCTGCAGCTTCTGGGCCCAGCACGAGCTCCATCTCTCTCATCTGCCTGTCTGCAGCGCTGTACCTCGCCTTCAGAAGCCGCTTCACACACCAGCACAATGAGGGCTTTCTAAGGATGCAGTAATGTCCTGTGGAAGCATCTGGATCAAGCATTTGCCAAAGCAGAGGTCAGGGGTGTTCTGCTTCCTGCAGAAAACCTGCAAATTGAGTGGCAGCCCCTGAGATCACCTCATGAGTCAAAAGGATGGCATCAGACTGTTAACTCTTGTGGCATGTGGCACCACTGCTACGGTTTCCTGAGCAAAAGAGTCCATTCCCATTGGCAGTATCTGCAGCACAGAGCAATTGGCCAGGGCCTGTACTCTGTCCCGAGGTCAGGCAAGCATGCCCAGAGCCCAGCTCATGTCCTCAGGGCTGACCTCATTTTCTCCTCAGGACAGGGTGAGCTCACCCATCCTGCGGTCAGGACCAGCCCCAGGGCTGCCAGCTGGGACATCCCAGGGAACCATGGGCCAAAACGGTGGCAGGGAATGTGCTAACACTCAAAAACCACATAGGGCTCTGTGTTGTGGCTCGAGACCATGCTCAGCCTGTCTTTGGTTTACTGGTGCAGATATCACCACTGCAATAAGAGGAGAGACTAAAGTGATGTTCTGCTCAGTTATAAACAAGGGAAAAGCTTAAATTATTGTCCCTTCCCCCAGCAAACTACACAGGCTGCCTGGGGAGAGCCTTCTGTGCTGCAGGGATGCGTGGTCTCTTCTCCCTGCCGGATCACAAATTGATTGGAAATGTGGCAGGGGCGTTGGGCATGGCAAGACTCGTCCCTCCAAGCCCAGAACAGATGGGAAATTTCCAGAGGAGCCTGCAGTGGAGTTGAGTGGTGTGGTGTGGCTGAATCTACCCCCTCCACTGAACTGCCTCTCCCCGTAATCCTGCTGAGCAGCCAGAGTTCAGAGCCTGGTGGAGCTGCTTCCCTGGGATGACAGCAGCATGAGTCAGTGACGAGCTCGGTGTAACCTACTTATTTATAAAGACGATTGTGTACAAAGACGATTTTTTTCCCTCCTTGGCTGCGGCAGACGCTTCCACCAGGGAGAAGCCTCTTTGCTCTGAGCTCACAACAAGTTCCCCTGACGCTGATGAGGCCTCATTTCTCCTTTCCTTTGCAGATCCCCTCAGATATCTGCAGCCTGGGGAGCCAGCACTGAGGCACAAACCCCCACCTGCACCTTCCAGCTTACAGAGGATGGCTGCAGGGGTTGGCTGTGGGCAGGATCCTGTTGCAGGTGGGTGTAGGTACCTCAAGGCACAACCAAGAGGGAACCAAAACACTCAAGCCCCAAGCTGTGACCCCTCCAAAAGTCCACACCCTTCCAGTTTCCACAGAATTCATCATTCCGTCCCCACCTTGGTTTTGTCTAAGCACTGCATCAGTGTGATCTGTGTAGGTCAGGAGACCAAGTCTCCCCCCCTGCCTTGCATCAGGTACCGGAATGACAGCACAGGGCAGGGCTTCAGACGTGCCAAGGCAACGTTCATTTGCCTAAATGTAGTCATGCAGTGCTATTTTAAGCACATTTGTTTACCCTGCCCAGCCCCTGACTGGCTGGTTTATACATCCCACAGTACCCCAAACACCCGTGTGAGCCTGGCATGTCTGACACACAGTCCCTGAGAGTTCCATGCCCTCTGGACTGGCAGGGAAAGGCTGGGCACAACACACACATGTGACTAAAATAGCACAAGACACCTCTGCTTCAAGCAGCTAAATCCTTCCCACCAGCAGCTTCAGTGCTTCCCTGGCTGGTCTGCATAGTCCCACTAGTCCAGCTGCTGAAGTCTTGCTATCAGGGGCTAATTTTCCACGTCAGTGCAATTTCAATTTTCCAGAGCTGCACCTAGTTAGGACTGGTTATTTATTGCTCCAGCAAGAGAAGGACTTGATGAAATGTTCAAAGCCATATATAATAAAGTTCAGGATAACCTGGCACTCACAAGAGCATTGAACAGTGTAGAAATGCCAAAAGCAATATAGGATTTGATAGGACTTGGCTGGCTGCATGGTGTGAATACTTACAGATCACAGATCTGAGTCTTTATGGCACTGCCTCTTGTGTGGTCATTTATTAAGCCTTAAAATGGGTGAGCAGTCAGCCTTTGAAGTACTTCATAGCAACTTTGCAGTGGAATGGGTGACTGTAAAATGTGTTATCATTTGGTACTCTAAATCTATTAATGCTACAAGACCTTCCTACCCTAGTGCTTGCATTTTCTCATGATCAAGTTCCAGCTCTGTTTGCCTTTTGGAGGAAAACTGGCATCGCTGGATGTGCATGTAGACACAGGCAAAACAATAAGCCTGCCTTGCTGGTGGCACCACGTAAGTAGGTTTTGATTACAATGCATTATACAAACCAACTGCTGTTGTGGTAGAAAGAGCAAACAGAGCTGTGGTCTGAGTGGGTTTCAGCTGGTGAGGCAGTGCAGCTCTGGGGGTACCATGGTGATGCTGCTCCAAAAGGTTTCTACTTCTGGAGCTCTTTGAAATCAGCAGGAAGAAAAGCAGAGAAAGGGCAGGTGCACAGGAGCAGCTCCCCCTTCTTAACCTGCTCTGCTCAGCCAGATTGGCTTTTACTGCTGGGGTAGAGGGTCAGTGCTCAAGATGCAAAAATGCACCTCCTTGATCCAAACAGGGAGCACTGGGACACAGGGATTCAAATCGAGCCCCAGCACCACCACCCTTAGACATGTGGGACATCTCTGAGATCAAGGAGACTCAAGGGCCAGTGCAAGCAGCCAGCTGGCCTGTGGTGGTGGGACTTTGTGGGGCAGCAGGGTGGGAAGGTCCCTGTGCTGAGCTGATTTTGCCATCAACCCCTCTCTCAGAGCTGCACCTTTTGAGACCTACTCAATCTTCGGCCCCATAAGGAGCTAAGTTTGGTGGTTTAGAAGCAGAGAGATGGGCAGGGTTAGCAGGGTAGCGGGGGTGAGTTTGACAGGGGTTATGGCACATTGCCAGAGCAGGGGAAGGCCTGGCTTGCAACCCTTTACAAAGTCCGGTCTGCAGACGTGTCTGAGTCCCTTACAAATCAATGCCATTTCTTGGGGATGGAGAACAGAAATTGATTATTCTTGCAAGAAAAAAAAAAAAATTAATGGCGGTGGGGGGGATTTTAAAAGCCTGGACTCTTTGCCAGCTGAAATAGGAAAACCAGGAGAGAGGGAAAAATGTGAACTGCCCATTTTATCTGATATTTATACAAGAACCCAGCTGCACGTTGGGCTCTGAACGCATTCCCTGCTTTCCACTGGCACACAAATGCTACGGAGCCATGAAACATGAGTTAACATGACAACTGAGCCCTGCAGCCTGTGGGTCTCAGCGTTTTCACTCTGTATTCCCTTCCATTGCCCTCAGCACACAAGCCCTGTGAGAGCCCATCAGGATCAGGCAAGTCCCTGGGGCTGCAGCAGAAGCAGAGCCCCCAGGTTCCACCAGCAGCAACCAGGGATGCAGGAGCAGCTGCCATTCCCTCTCATTTCTGGCCCAGCTCTTCCTGTGAATGGCAAAGAGCCTTCACACTGCAGGCCAAATACCAAGGGAGCTCTGGATGTGTTTAAACAAAGCTAAGCTTAATTAGAGCTGCTCAAAAATTAAATGCAGAAACAGAGTGTATTTATGTTTGCACTCAGGAATATGTAAGGCTCTCAGGCAGATCTAGGTCACCTCAGCTCAAGCAGCATTACTGAGGAAGGCAGCATGTGGGCAAACATTGCTCTGCCTGTCCAGTGGGAGCGGGGTAACTCCTACAGGAGCTGTAATTCCCCCACTCACAGCACTGGCCTTTGGAGCTGGATGAGGCACAGCTGATGCCAACAACTCAGAAACCTCGAGTTATTGTTCATACAACAGATCTTTCATATAAAAGATCTGGCTTGGTTTGTCGTTTAGCTTGTCTTGTCTCTCTCTCTCCCTACATGTGTCTCCTTTACAGCTACCACAATGCATCTTCCTGCACAGTCATGAGATGCAGAAACTCTTTCATTTCTGTAATTAAAGCTGAGATTCTGATATAATCATATGACTCGGAGTGCCAGAGGTCTAAGAAAAATACCCAGCATGTGAGCTTTGAGATCAATCCCCATATAGTTCCACATCCAAGTTGCACTGCTGTTACTGAACAAAAAGGTATTTTGTATTCTAAGGAATACTCAGGCTTTTGATTTTGTCTGCTGCCTCTCAAGCAGCAGCCTGCAGGTCTAGGCTCTGCCTAAGGAAGCTGTTTGCCCCTGAGTCACTTTTTGTGTTGATCCCCTTGTTTAGGTGAGGTTGGGATGTGCTGTGGTGGTTGTAGCACAAGTCTGGAGGCAAAGCAGGAATTTGGAGGCCACACAGATCAAAGGTTTAGAAAGGTCAAGTATTTAGCATGGATGGGATTTGGGGCCAGCTGGGTTTGAGGTAAGGCCCTGTGACTGCTGCAGGGCATGGAAATCTCTCTCCTGTTTGCCCAAGAGATTCCTCCTCCTGCTGGCAAAGCAGAGAAGGTCTGTGTCTTGCTGAAGAATCAGGGCAACTCTGTAAATTCCAGAAGCTGTCACAATTCCGGATTTTCATGCCAAGAAATATGAACATTTTCTAATATTATTTCAGGGTGAGTCAGCAAAAACTCAACAGCAGTCCTCATTCTTAATTTGGCCTCATTTGAAATAAGATATTCAGTTTGCAGCAATGATAACAGACCTAAAGGAGCTCTCTGAACAGACCCTTGGGATATGAGAAAGCAAAATCCTGCTCCCACAAAGCACCTTGAATTGTTTTTGCCTGGCAACTATTTTTCAAAAGGGAGCTGTGTTCTCAGAAATTTTTGGACAATTCCAGTGAATACATAACACTCGATTCTGCAAAGTGCAGCTCTGCAGGAAGCAGGTGCTCAGGGCATCCTGCTTTCATATTTTTTTTTTTCATAATAGACTGGTTTGGGCTGGAAAGGACCATGAAGATCATGTCGTTCCAGCTGCCTGCCATGGGCAGGGACACTTTCCTCTATCCCAGGTTGCTCAGAGCCCTGTCCAGCCTGGCCTGGAACGGAGCTCCACTCTCCCACCCAGCTGGCACCCTGGTGTGACACCCACACTCTATAGGGCTTTATTTGTCTTTCCCACCCCACCTAATTCTAGAAACAACACTGGGATGTGCTGCTTTGTGGGCAAGATCTGAATCCTCTCCAAGGCAGGGGGACAGCCCCAGTGCTGAGCATCAGCAGCAGAGTGGGGAGGTAAGATCTTACAATTTATCCTCTCCTTTGGTCCAGACACCCACAGATTCAGTCTCCTTTCCCACGCCCTTTTTTTCAGCACATAAAGCCAAGGTTCATTTCCATAATGCTCTTTTATGACCCGCATCTAAAATGGAGAAGATATTTTCTAGTCTATAGGGTAGAAGCTTTGCTTGTCAAAAGTAGCAACTTCAATTCCCGTGCTGAGGCTCACATTTTTATAGCGAACCCTTCATACCCTTTATTGTCTCCTTGCAAAATGGTTCGATGCATTAATTAGATTATCATCCAATATATGGATTGTATTTCAACAGCGCTTTTGGGTGAAGAAGCAAAACACAACATACCAATTTATAAGTAATTTTCATGCAATTTGCGTGCACCCAGACCCCGTTAGGTGGGGAGCACTACTTGAACTTTAGACCCTTCTCATTCCGCTTTCAATAGTCATTTTTCATAGGCGCTGAGGGTGGCGTCGGGAACAAGGACACGGACCGAGGGGTGGAGAGTAGTGCAGGACGGGGCAGGCTAAGGCACGGCCAGGCCAGCGCTGGCCCGGGAGGAAGGGATCAGGGGATCCCGGGATGGGAGGATCGGTGGGATCGCGGGATGGGGGGATCGCGGGATGGGGGGATCGGGGGGTCCCATGCGCTCCCTCCTCCGGCCGCTGGGGGGCGCTGCGGCCCCGCCGGGCAAACCGCGCC